>CAUYQG010098631.1:0-29228 GCA_963574415.1 Tarsius wallacei
TTCTGGTTTTTTACCCCACCCCCAACCCTGCCCCGACCCCCTCCCCATCCCGGTATTGAACTTGCCCAGGCTGGTGTTGAACTCCTGGCCTCAAGTGATCCTCCTGCTTCAGTCTCCCAAAGTGCTGGGATTACAGGCATGAGCCACTACACCAGGGCTGTTAGGGGAGCTTCTGAATTGGTCAGGGAAGTCAGAAAAATCTGTGTCTGAGGGGATTTGAAGGATTTTGAAGGATTTAATTAGGGAAGGAGAAAATTTTTAGACAGAAAGAACAGCATTATGTAAAGACCTGGGGTGAAGTGGGGAGAGGAAATGGTCAGGTTATTGCGACTAGAAAAGTGAGGAGGAGCCAACCACGTGGGGCCTTATGGATCACTTTTAGGATGTCTCCTAAGAGCACTGTCATTTCCTTAGCTGCAAGTGATGGGCTCAAATCTGCATTTGAGATCACTGTGGTGGCAGTGTGGAGGAGAGATGGAAGTAAACAAATGGAGGGGCAGCCAGTCAGAAAAGTTTTGCAATCACATGCAGATGGAGAGAAATGGATGGATTAGAGAGACTTAGGAGGCAAAATTGAACAGACTTGGGATACAGATGGAAAGGGTCTGGGGGTGAGGGGGAGGGAGGTGCCAAGTCCAATTCCTGGGCTTCTGGTTAGATAACTGATGGGAGCTATCTCCTTCAGTGCAGCAGGGAATATGGGATGTGTGGAGTGGGGGGGAGGGAGGGAGAACAACTCAGTGTTGGACATGTTGCCATTGGAGTCTGTGGACACGCAAGTGGAGATGTAGACTGAGTAGTCGGTCATGAATCTGGAGCTCAGGAGTAAGGACAAGGGTATAGAAATTTGTGAGTCGTCTATATATGGGGAAACGTTATGGAGACAGAGGAGGGAAGTAGAAAGCCTCAGTCCAAGCTTTGAGGAATCCTCAGGCTTTATTGATGAGGAGAGGAGAGAATATTGGAGAAAAAGCCTGGGCAGAGATGGCCAGAGAGGATGGAGGGAAATCAAGTGAAATGATGTTCCAAGGAGGCAGTAGTCACTGCTGGGGTGTCAAATGTTGCTTAGGGCCCTGGCAGATGAAGACTGAAGAATGGCTGTTGAATTTAGAGATTTGGAGGTTACAGAGTTTACTGAGACCTGGTTTATTGTTGGGGGGCTAGAAGGCTGACTACAGGGCATCAGGAGGGGGAGAGAGGTGAGGACAAGGAGACAGCTCTTCCAAGGAATTCTGCAGTGGTTGAGGAGAGAGACACTCAGTAGTTGGTGGGGTCAAACGAGGGTTTTGTTTCCATAGTAGAGGCTTGAACATATTTATATGCTAATGGAAAAGATCCAGTTGAGGCGAGAGAAGGGGTGATCCATGGGGCAAGCTCCTGAGAAGGAGAAGACCGGATCTGGGCAGACAGAAGACTCTTATGGCATAACAGGACGTAGCAGATACCGGAAGGTTTCTGCTTGGTTTTGGCTGAGCTCTGGCTGGTGGCTGATGCAGGCAGGAACCGTGGTTCATCCGTATTTTAAGTGTGTTGTATTTCCGTGTGTGCGCTCCTGCTTTCCCCAGGTCTGGGCCTCCTGCCTGGCCAGTGTGCCATAGGGAATACCCACACGGCCTGGGCGGAGGCTGGGCATCTCCTGCTCTGGGCTTCACTCCCTGATGAGATTCTCAGGCCTTGTTTCCCCTCATTCATGAGGAGGAAGGTTCACAGAGCAGGCGTGGGAACCTGCTTGACCGCCAAGGCCTCCTCCAGCTGCGTCCAGTCTTCATTCCCTTCCAGACTGGACTGGCAGAATGCGGTGTCCATTCTTGGCCCTTGCTGTAAGAAAGGGTTTGGGTTACACCCCTCACGTCCAGTCTTTGATTGGCTCCCTTCTCATCAGTCCATCTCCCGCCCTCCACCCCCACCGGGAGTGCCTGAGCCAGAAGCCCGGGGCTGTCTGAACCCGGGAGCTCCGCCCGGGGTGGGCCTCCCGGGCGCGGTCTCCAGGGGGTGGGCCCCGCGTCCCCAGTCCTCCTCGAGGAGGGGGGCTTTCTCCACGGGTCTGTCCCCTCCCCCGACACCCAGCTCCTTCCCCGGGGAAGCCCCAGCCTACCGTAACCTGGCAGTGGCGGTGACAGTGGCGGAGGGAGGGAGTGCAGGAGGGGCGCACCCGGCAGGGCCCCCAGGCACCGGGCGTGAGCGGAGAAGTGAAGTCGCCGGCGTGCGGGACGCCCTCGTCACAGCCCCGGCGGGGGGCCGGCCTGCCCGCTTCTGCAGGCCCCGGGACCGGACCGGGCCAAGGCGGGCCGAACCCCAGCGGCGGGGCGCGCGAAGCCGGGAGGGCGCGGCGGACGTGCGGCGAGCGGCGGGCGGCATGAAGGGCGCGGCGGCCGGCTCCGGCCCGGCCCCGGGCCCGCTCGTCTCCCGCCCCGACGCTCTGCGGCCGGGCCTCCCGGGGGTCGCGGGGGCGGGGACCCCCGCCCGAGCCCGGGAGCGCGAGGCAGGGCCGCGCCGGCCGGGGGCGGCGAGGCGGGACGTGGCGGCGGCTCAAGGGGGCGGGCCGGCCGCGGCGGGAGGCGGAGCCGCCGGGGAGGAGGCGCCGCGCCGCCCTGGCGACGCCGCGGGAGGTTCTGGAAACGCCGGGAGCGGCGCGTGTCCCGGTGAGCGTCCCGCCGGCCGGCCGCCAGGCGGGGGGCCGGGGGTGGGGGCCGGAGCCGGGGGTCGCTCCGCCCGCAGCGCAGCCCGGGCCGCAGCCCCGTGTCCTCCGCCGTTTCTGCACCGGCGGGTTCCTGTCCCGCCGCCCGCTCCCTTCGCGAGCTCGGGGTGGTGAGGTCAGCCGGCCCTTCCTGCCGGTCCCCTGGGCGGCCCGACCGGGGGCGGGGGGGTGTGTTGGGTGGGCTGGGAACTTGCCCGCCCTTCCCTTCGGGCTTCCCAGGAGGGGGCGCGCCCCCCAAGGGCCGCTTAGTGTCGGTGGGGCCCACTCTGCGCCTTCACAAGGGCTGGGAGTCTGCTCTTGGCCAGGCCAGGTCCAGCTTGGTGCCCATTAGATGGGTAGTTGGATCAGCTAGACTTCTCTCTCCCCAGACATCCCTGTCGAACCTGCGGTTTTTTCCTCAGCAGCTGCAGAGACCATGGTCATTAGTTAACTAATTCAACCAAGGAAACCCTGCTGTGTGTCAGAAACTGCAAGGAGGTGCTAGTCCAGTGGGGCAGGCGGACTGGAAGACCGGGAAAGCCCAGGACCCTAGCGGTGTGGTGAGTGCTGTATTGGAAGGGAGCACGGGCTATGTATTTGGTAGAGGACTGGATGTCTCAGGCCAGAGGACTTCCTGGAAGAAGCGACCCATGATCTGGAGTGGTCAGATGAAGGCTGGCAAAAGGGTATCATAGCCACAGGAACAGCCGTGTGAGTGGGAGCAGACCTTGGTCAACGTCATGCTTTATGGCACTCTAGTGGAAGCAAAGTAATGGGGAAGGGACACTTAGGGGATAGCTGCCCATGGACCCTGTCCAAAAGAGCCTGGAGTGAGAGGACAATCCTGGTACTGTGCCCTCAACGTGGAAGGTACCCAGTGAACCCTTGCAGCGTGAGCCTGGATAGAGACACTTCTTTCCTCAGGTATTGCTGGGCAGCACAGGTGGACTGCTGGCCTCTGTGTTCTAATCTCACACCTTTAACATGGTGTTGTAGAGCCCTGGGGCCCCTCTCAAGACTGAGACGCTTGTCTTCTGCTGTAGAGTGACACCCAAGATTTGTGCTTCTTGATGTAGTCCATCTGGGACCTAACAACGCCAGATCATGGTCCTAAGAGCAAGGGTTGAAAGATGTTACTTTGTAACTTGGGGCATTCTCAAATGTCCCAAACTTTTCAGAGATTCGTTGTTCACCGAAGACCTATAGGATGTTTTTGCAAGCCTGTGCTTGTTCTCAGCTTTACTACATCTGAGACAAGAGGTTCCATAATTTCGTTCTCTGTTAAACAAACCAGGATTACCTTTGGTTTGTGCTTAAACTGCCCTAAAGTGTCCAGGGTGCAGTCTCTCATTGTGGTTCTGGTCTCAGGGCTCAGCCTCTCTCTTTGCTTCTCCCCACTCACAGCATGTTTGGGCTTTGAGTTATTTTCTCCTAGGGCCTTCTCGCTCTCACAGCCAAGAATGTCCACTTTGTATTCTGGCCAGTGAAGCCACGTAGCAAGTATGGAGTGAGTCGGCAGGGAGCCTCATCCCAAAGATGCTGTCATTCTGGACTACCCTAGTTCTCCGACAGCTCAGCAGGCCAACATGGACACAACTAAGTTGAGGCCTTGTCAGTGGCTTATGATAGGCCCTTCTATCCTGTCGCAGGCTCTGCAGTAGGGTACCCAAGAGAGTGCTTACTTTACTGCTGGTTTAGACTGACCCCAGCTGATCTTCATTCATCCTTTAAGTACCTCCTGCGTGCTTGGCTTCTGCCTAGAGTATGCCTGGGGCTGGAATGAGGGAGGAGGGAGAGGATGTGACCCAGGCACTATTCTTGCCTGTGGGTAGCTCATAATCTTTCTGAGATTGCTGTTCTGGCCTGGCAGCTAGCCATGTGCCAGGGGAGGAGCCCAGCACTGAGTGCTCATCAAAGGAAGGGATTGCGTGGGTGTACCTCTGAGAAATGAGTGGGGTGAGGGAATCTAGGGTCTTCTTATTTCCTGAGAGAGCCTCCCTTTTTGACTCTGCTCTCTCACATCCTTGGGAGGGTCTGAGGCCTTGGCTGATTTGTGGCCACGCTGGCTGATAGTGTGCAGAGGCTGGGGGGTGTGGCCCTGGCTCCTGGGATCTGTCAAGAGTTTAATGTTATGCAGATGAACCTTGGCTGGGAAAGCTGTGATGCAGGCACGTGCTAGCCCAGCAGAGTGCTGGAGTGAGAGTTAAACTTTGAAAAAGTTGCTCAAATCTAGCAATTTGGACTTTTGAAGTTTCCTAGGTTGGGACATCAGCGTATCCTAGAACAAAGGGAGCTGGCGAGTCCTGTCTGTGAGTTTTGTGTTAGGGACATGGAATGAGGGATAAAAAGACAATTTTTGTTCTCACAAAGAGCAGAGGGGAGTGAAAAGTGTGGACTACTTGGATTCCCTGGAAGTGGTGTCATTAGAGGGTAGAGGTGAGTGGTGTCATTAAAGGGCAGAGGATTAAGTGTTTGGATAGTGTGTTCTCCAGCTCAGATGGGATCTGTCTGCCCTAGACCTTTTAAGAAGTGCTGCTAGCGTGTAGCCTGTTCTGTCTCTGGCATTCCTAGGGGCCAGGGTGTGACTGAGATCCTGAGGCCTGGTACTTGTAGGAGCCTGGAATGTGCAGGACAGAGGCACAGGAGTATGTGAGATCCTAGAGTAGCCGTTCAGCCCCCTGCCTTTTGCTAGATAACTTTCCTTGGTTGCTTTAGAGCCTGTGATTGACCAGTTCCAGGGTTATCCCCTCATGGTCAATGTGCTGCATTACACCTGAATTAAATGTTTCATCTTTTCTGGCATTCCTCGGACATGGAGGTCGCCCAATTTCTGCCTATTTGCGATTTTAGCCCCTTAGTGTGGCCTTTCTTCTTCATTCAGGAATCAGCTGACTTAGGCTGTTTATTTCCGGTTCACTGATATTTCTCTGATGTCCTTGGTGCTGATGATTGACATAAATTATGCCTGGTACTGTGATATATCTGCTGACATCTGTCATCTCATTCTGTCTTCACAACAGCCCTACAAAATGTAGGTCCTAGTATGTTTTCTTCCATTGGTTATAGCCACAACAGAATTGGTCCTAGTATTATCTCCGTCATATAGATGGGGAAACTGGGACTTTGAGAAGCCTATCACTTGTTGAGGGCCACAAAGCCAGGAAATGTTGGTAGGGCTGCGATGTAGTCTTGGTCTATTTGACCCCTGGGCAGGTATACCTGTCCTTTGAACTATATAATTTTGCCCTGAGCTGGGCTGGGTAGTTTTTTGTGAGTACTGTGATGTTTTGGGTAGGAGCAACTGTCCACCTGAATTCACAGCACCATGTTGCTGTTTTCTGGGGCTGCGATGCTCTCCTTCTCCAGACAGGATCCCACCAGGGATGTCATGAAATTGCTTTGTGAACATTAAGGATAACCCATGATAAAGTCCTTAACCTGGGCAGGTATGCTCTGCCATGACAAAGTATGGCTCCCCTGTGTAGGAGGCCATTGTGCTGTAAGGTAACAGTAGGATTGGATGCCACCAGTATCCAGCAGAAAGCGTGTTTTCAGTTTGAGTCTCAATTCTGTCACTGATCTGCAGTCAGATATTTAGGAAACCCTCTCAACCCCAGTTATCCATCTTTTACATCTTAAACCTGAAATGGAGGTGATTATCTAGCTTACAAAGTTTTGGTGAGAATTAGAGGTTAGAAATGAAAGATTTTTGGAAACATAAATAGTGATTATCCTAGACTAGGTTCCCAGAAAACAGAGCCTGAGGCAGAGCTTAAGTACTTAGTGCTTTATTGGAAGATGTAATTGCAGGGCAGCCAGGGTGAGGGAGAAGAAGAGTAAAGTAGAGAAGTATGGGAAGCAGATACAAGGTGGTGCTTTGGCAAGCTGGCTACTCAGTGCAGAAGTGTACTACTAGTTCAGCCATTCAGGACATCTCTGTGTAAATTCTATAGGAACTCCATATCTCAGAATAGTTGATTGCTGGAGGCCTGAATTTGTCTGCTGATCTCTTGTCTCCAGTCCTTCATTGGGCAGAGTTACCTCACGAGGACTTAACTCCCGCTCACTCCTTGGTTGTACTACCAGAGCCCTTTGGTAGCCACTGGGGAGACCCATGTGGTACTTCATCAGAGTCTGGAAGTAGTGGGAGGAACCAGAGATTTTGGCAAGGGCCTGCATAGTCTTCTCCACTGGGTTGTGGCAATGCAAGCAGTCTGGGGCGAGATCAAGAGGAGTACAAGGTGGTATGCAAGAGTCATCCAATATAGTGGTGTATGGATTTTGTTCTCAGGTAGATTTCCTTCCTATGAGTTAGTCTCACACAGACTGTCAAGTCTCTGTCAAGACGACAACTTAAAACCCAAGTTGGCTTTTGCACATCCATTTTAATAGCCTTCTCTGCTACCTCACTGTTTAGTTACTGAAACAAGACTTTGTGATGTTGATGGTATTCAAGTGGGGAAGTGGAAATCAACCTGTTCATGGCAGATAGAGAAAGTATAAGGAAAGATACAGATGAACATCTAGACTTCATGAGGTTCTTGGTGAAAAAGAATGTTTTTCACATGAAATAGTTGTTGAATATATGAAATCTGGAGTGCGGAGATGGTGCTAGAGAAGGCAGATCTAGGTCCCAGAATCCAAAGAACCCTCTGGGCTAAGGAGTTTGAACTTTGTCCTGATGGCAGTGGAGAGTCAAAGGAGGGCTACAGTAAGCCATGCCAGCTACTTTATAGTACAGAAGTGGGAGGGAGGCTAGATGAGATGTGGCTTAGACCAGGGTATGGCTCAGACCAGGGTGACTACTGAGGCATGACATCAGGTAAGGAGAGTAGGATGCCTCCTGTTCTTCCCTGGGATCCGTGACAGCAGCTTGTGGGCCTGAATGGACATCTACATGCTTTGGCAGGGCCTGTGGAACTTCTGCACAGCTCTTCCTGGGTTGAGCATGCAGGGCCTCTCAGCTGTCAACCTCGGTTGACCACAGCACTGGGAGATAGGGCCATGGAGGTTGGAAAGGAGGAGGTGGCGGGGAGCCTTGTTCAGACAGGATTTACCCCTTCACAGAAGGCATGCAGCCTCTTGTTCAGTGCCAAGCAAGACCTGTTTGTTCTCAGCAAGCCCATGTTCTGTCTCTAGGCTGTTAAATACATTGTTAAAACTCAAGCTGTTGCATTTGGGTTGCAGCTGGGAGCTTGGCAGAGAGTCCTGCTTGATGAAGTAAGGGGAGAAGCTAAGGACTCTGCTGGTTTGCATCTGGAAACATCTTTTCATGGCCATTTGGCCAGGTTGTAAATGTCCTTTCCAAAGAGCAGCCTTAGTGAAACCTCTGGTTGTATGTTTTGGAAATGCCCTGTGCTTAGAAACGGTGCCAGTTGCCTGGTGCGTGAATCACGGTTGCTGGGGTGTTGGCAGCCTTTGTGGAACCTCCCTGTGGGGGTCCACACTCTGGGGCTGCCAGGGCCTCCTTAGAGTCTATTTGAGGAGGGCCTGCTTTGTTTCCATTACATTTAAGCATATTATAAAATATTTGTTTAAGTTCCTGTAGAATTCCTTGTAGAAAAGTTAGAAAAACAAGCATACAGGGAAAATAAAATTACTTCACTAAAATACTGCTAGATACATGACTTTTCTTGCATGTATATATACACATGCATTATTTTTTCCTTACAAAAGTGGAATTATAGAGTCCATATTGTTCGAAGCTGACTCTTTTTTCACTTAGCAGTATGCTTTGATCTCTCCATGTTGGTATTCAGTATTCATTCTTATATATGATGTAACAATTCATTGTATGGAAGAAGTGTAAATTCCTCTATTGTTGTAGTTTCCTAATTTGAACAAGTCTGTGATGAAGTACTTTTTGTTATGCGCTTGATATGGGAAAGAAGTTGTACTAAACTCTGGGGATGCAGCTCAGATAAAACTCTGTATTGGTTTTATGCTCAGGCTTGATGCCACTTTGTTTTCCATAAAAGGGGGTTTGACATTGCCTGTCTCCAGGCCTGTTCCGGGTGGGTTTCTGAGGGCTCCCAGGAAGGCTTTTGGCAGCACTGGACAATTTGTGGGGACCCTAGGCAGGCACATGTACTCCCTCCCACTCTGTTGTAAGCAGTTTTGGGTGTAGGTATGAGATGGGATGTGCGTTGACCTTTCCCACATTGTGGGGCACAGTACCTCTTGGATGCTGCTCCCTCCCAACCTGACACTAATTAGATGACCTTTTATACAAACCCCTTTGAGTTCAGAGGCCCAGGGTAAAGAGAAATGGAGTGGGGCTCCAAGGTACCCCTGCTTGAGATGGCAGTGTGGATGTTGCAGTCGAAGAGCTGCATGGGGGTGCCCAACTTTCTGAGCCTGCAGAGTCATCATCTCCCTCTCCTGCCAGAGCAGGACTTTGCAGGCTCTTGGTAAGTCATTTCCTGAAACCCCATCTGTGATTCTTTGAGGCTCTGCCTTCAGGCTGAGATTCATGGATGGGCTCAGCCTAAGCCAGACAGCACATTCCAGAGAAATGACAGCTGGTATTCATGTAATGAAGAGACCTGGCTGCTTTTTCCTGCATGCTATAAGGTATGAACTGTGGATGGTATGAGCAGAAGGGAATTGAGAGGCTTCTTCCTCCCCTGAATTCGTTGTCTGATCTCTGAAGAGGTATGCAACTGCAACTGGTAACACCTGGGGAGAGTTACTGGGTCCTCTACTTCCAACCATGTCCAGTCTGGTATCCTGCCTGGACTCTGCTCTTTCACCACCCCAGCTCTGAGGGGCAGTTTCTGCTTTTTCACTGTCCGCAGAAACATCCTTTCAGCTCTGGCTTTTTACTGTCCTCTCTCTACACACATACGGAGTCTATATCAAACCTCTGAGGAACAAGGAACAGACATTCAACCCCTGAAGTGAAAGGCATTTGTGTAGGCAAGGAGAGAGGCCTTTGGATTCCTCAGGTAGAGAAGACAGTATAGTCTTCTATAGGCCTGGGAGCAGACCTATGGCTGGAAGCAGGAGGGCCTGGACTCCACCTCAGATCTAGTTCGGGTCTACTTACCCTCTCTCAGTGACTTCTTTCTTCTGCTTTAACTCCATAATGGACCCTTTAGCTCAGTACTCTCAATCCTGCAGGAGGTTTTGGGTTAAATAATTGTCCTATGTGTCTCTGGGCCCCTACTACATAGACTGACAGGCATGCTGTTGGCTCTGCAGACATTTGGCAGGGGTGTGAACACACATGGGACCATTTATTTTCTCTTCTTCTGATAGAGGAACCTGTTTGGGGATGGGAGTTATGGGTGGCCTTCTCTGAGCCTAACCTAGAATCACAATGGATTGAGATTTCTTCTGAACAGGCGAGATGAAGACTGGTGGGTGTGACTGTCTCTAATCGACCATGGCAGGCAAAAAAATGATGAATTGGCATTAGTCAGCCCAGATTTAGCATTCTGTCAGATAAGGCTTATGTCCGGGGTGGTGGGAAGCATTTGTATGTCCTTTTTTTCCCTTGTTTTCTCTTAGTAACTTTCCATTTGAGTACTCCTGTGGGATTTGGCTACAGTGGAGCAGCAAGAGGAAAGACTGGCAAAGCTGGGGTACAGACGGGTGCTCTGCTTCTAGTATGATCTAGGTTGCATGTCTGAGCTGAGAGATGATGTCTGGACTTCTGTTGTGTGTTGAGGTCCACTGCCAGCGGGGCTTGTCCTGGGTTGTGCCTGCTGCCCTCAGGGCTGCATGTGACTATTTTTAGATGGATGAGAAGGCAGCAGCTGGCCTCTTCCCCATGTCAGCAGCCCAGCCTGAGGATTTGGCCATGAAGGGCTGATTCATTTTTGTATTCTGAGTGCCTAGTTCAGTGCTTGGCATCTATGGGTCTTCAGTAAATATTTGTGAATGAGTGGTGACTGGCTAGTGAGGACAGTGTCTGCCAAGGAGCCTCACCGCAGGAAGAGCAGTGTCTGCCCAGGATTGCCACACCCTGCAGCTCTCTTTCTGGCAGGTGCAGACTGGCACAGATCAGTTTTATTTCTCTTCTGGCTGACCATCTATTGAACACCCAATTTGGAAGTGGGTACCCCAGAGCATATCATGTCAAGTTTTTTCTGTCATTGTCTCTTCTGTACTGTTACCTTTTTATGGGCAGGGGTTCAGTCCCCAGAACTTGGCACTATCTTGGCACATGTATTGGAAGGTAAGATAGAAACAAACAGCAGTCTATGAAATGAGAAGCAGTGGGCTAGAGTCTTGGACTGACAGACAATTGTAGTCAGAGCTGACTGTACCCCACTGGGATTCAGCCTTCTCATATTACATGTGGTTGCCAGGAGTTGAGAGGGTGGACCTTCTCTGTCGGGTACACAGTCTCCCAGAGCAGGGTCCAGAACTGAGCACATACTACTGGTTTCACACCTTGTGTTCCTTCTGCTAGTGATTCTGAATATCCTTCTTAGCTTCTGTGTACTAGGCCAGGATTTTGACATGTTTGAGTGTGTGTATATGTGTGCACATGTGTTACGTGTCTCCTCGCCTAAATTGCTCTTTTTCACTATGTTGATCCAGTGGATGTCACTGAATGCTTTGCAGATACTGCCCTCTGTGACCATGAAACTCTGGGTGTCCACGTTGCTGATGGCATGGTTTGGTGTCCTGAGCCATGTGCAGGCTGAATTCTTCACCTCTATTGGTATGTGTCAATGGGACTGTCATCTACCTGACGATACCTTGGCTCAAATGCTAGGGGATGTTGCTGCCTGAGGGCTGTTCTTATTCAGAGTGAGATGATACATCCACTGATTCTGACCAGTGCTGGGGAGAGTGGAGCTTGCAGAGTTGCTGTGCTCCCTGCTGAGATCCTGATGAAGTGGATGTTCTAGGAGCCAGCTGTATCTCTGGGAAGTGCAGGCTGCACTTGGGCTCTCTGGCCTTTTTTGACTGCCTTACTTCGAGACCAGAGAGTAATTCTGAACAGCAAACCCTCTGTGTCCTGAAGATCCAGCTTATCCTTTTCTTCTGTCTATAAGTTTCAGGGCTTTTTTCCCAGTGGTGAGCCCCCAGGATGTCCATGCCCCAGTGACATGGCCAACTGGGTAACAGTGGGAAAATGAGGTTTGCGATTTCTTCTTGAGTAGCCCCTTGGTGCCTCTGACTCTCTTTTCCTGAAGTTGGGGACTAGGACCATGTGAATGCTTAGGCCCCATTTAGCTCCAAGTCCTTATGATCCCCAGAGAGCTAATGTAGCCTTAGTCCAGGAGACTTGCTTCTGTGCTGGTGTTCTGTGCCCGACAGAAGGTGGCTGGACATCCGTAATCCATTTCTTATTAGTCCTTTCTTTTCTCTCTTGCAGGGCACATGACTGACCTGATTTATGCTGAGAAAGACCTGGTTCAATCTCTGAAGGAGTACATTCTTATGGAGGAAGCCAAGCTTTCCAAGATTAAGAGGTGTCTGGTGTCCTAAGTCCTCATACCCACCTTGAGTTGGCCCTGCTTCTCCCTTGTCCCCTCATGAAAACCATCTAGGGTGCCTATAAGAGGAAATCCTTGAGAGGGAGATGTGGGCTAGCCTAGAAATTACTTCATGCCAGTCCTACAGAGTAGCTAAGTGCTTAGGCTAATAAGTCACTTATTTTCCTTTCTATTTAAGACCTTTTTGCCTACATTGGTGCTCCCAACTCTTATTCAGATCAAGGGGCTGGAAGTATCTGTGCGGAGTTAACTGTATTCATTTTTTATTACCTCTTAATGAGAAGGGTCTTGGATCTCACCAGAGAAATTGCCACAGGCCAAGACCGGTGTGGGTGGACATGTTAGTCTTCCTTTTTCTCTGGTTCCACAGCTGGGCCAACAAAATGGAAGCCCTGACCAGCAAGTCAGCTGCCGACCCTGAGGGCTACCTGGCCCACCCTGTGAATGCCTACAAACTGGTGAAACGGCTGAATACAGACTGGCCTGCGCTGGAGGACCTTGTCCTGCAGGACTCGGCTGCAGGTGAGGCATGGTGAGCAGGGTGCTTGAGTGAGCCCATGTTTGTGTGCTCCTGCCTGGGTGGCTCTGTCTGAGCTTGTCTTGGGCCTGGGTGTTGATGGGCAAGTGCACTGTGTAAATGTGGACTCTGCCGGTCTCATGGCTCTCTCTCTTCTCTTTGGGGACCTGGAGATTGGTTGTTCTTGTTTTTTTATCATGTAATGATGAACAGTTCTTGACTTTTTGTGGTGTCATTAGTTCTCTTTTTTGAGTAACAATACTTTTTCTAACTATACTTTAGTAATACATGTTTTTAGAGAAAAGTTGGAAACCACAAAAAAATCACATAAGAAAATCATAATTCTAAATTCAATTGCCTGGTGATAAGCACTATTAAAATGACAGTCTTCCCACACATGCACATACATTTAAAAGATGGATCCATAATGTATAGCAGGGGATGCAGACTTATTTGCTTTGGGGAACAAATTAACAAAAAATGAGTCACCTTAAACAAGATGGCACGAGGAAGATAAAAATAAATAAATAAGAATAAAATGAGTCAAGTGAGCTGGGTGGGACCAAGGCAAGCTGGGGAACATAGGCCTCATCTAAATCCATTCCTGTTCCCATCTTTTACAAACAAAGCATGTCTCTTGGTGAATTTGTGACATAAACATATAGTCTTTTTCTGAATTTTCCAGCTTCTCTGTATGCCATTATAGTCAATGTTCTTTAGCAACATGTTTTCTTTTTTCTTTTTGAGTTGGGGTCTCACTCTGTCAACCAGGCTGGAGAGCAGTGGCATAATCAAGGCTCACCACAGCCTCAACATCCTGGGCTCAGGCAATCCTCCCACCTCAGCCTCCCAAGTAACTGGGACTACAGGCATGCACAACCACACCCAACTAATTTGCAACATGATTTTAATGACTGGACAGTAATCTGTCATACTGCCATACTGTCTAACTGGTCAAATCATTGGACATGGGATTGTTTTCAAATTATCAGCAATCTGTTTCCTATTTCTTTGTGCATATCTCTGTATTCATAAGTGCGATTGTAATGCACTAGTCTATCCTTTAACTCCTGGGCTCAAGTGATCTTTCTGTCTTAGCCTCTTGAGTAGCTGAGACTATAGGCACGCGCCACCACGCCCATCTCTTCATTGCTGCTTTACCCTGAACTGCGAGTGCTTATTAACTTTAGACTAACTGTCTCTCTGCCTGAGACGTGTTAGTCCATGTGGCCAGACTGGGTTGGGCTTGGGGGTAGGGTGGCCTCCAGGGAGGGATTGTTGAGCTCAGTCGGGCTGGAGCTGTGCCCAGTGAGCTCACTGCCTCCAGAAACCACGGCTGCCTTTCCCAAACTCCCGCCTCCCAGCCTGGCCTTGTAGCTCGAACGGGCTGTTCTGCCTGCACTGCAGGAGGCTAAGCCTGCCCAGATGACCTCGCTCTCCCATCTTGTTCTCTGTAGCCCCACCCCCATCATCAACATCTGGTTCCTTTGAAAAGCCTTATAGTCACCTGGAAGGAGATAGGACAGACTCAGAGAGCAATAGATTAGTTTCATCTTTGAGTTTGAGTTCTTGCCCAGAAATGAACAGAGCATGCTGACTTTTCCCGGAGGCATGTTTTCTTTTTCCTGGATTCTAAACTCATTAGAGTCCCTGACCATGCAGCCATGAGGAAGACAGGTTACAACTTCTTGGTCCCTGGGTCCCCAGGCATAGCTAGAAGTGGATGTTTGAGTCTGAAGTCATGAAAGTAGGAGGCAGTAGGTGCAGCTGCTCTTGGGAAGAGGCTGGAAGATGGTCTTGGCATTATAATTCTTAGCTCACAGGCAGAATTAAAGGCCATGAATAAGCATGGGAGGGCCTGGATCCCACCTGAGTCCTGGGATTGTAGGAGATACACATCTTTGGTTTTTTTGTTTGTTTGTTTGTTTTGAGTTGGAGTCTCACTGTGTCGCTCAGACTGGAGTGCAGCGGCCGCTCCCGGCCTCCGCAGCCTCCACCTGCTGGGCTCCGGCGATCCTTCCGCCTCAGCCTTCCAAGTAGCTGGAACTACAGGCACGTGCTACCACGCCCGGCTAATTTTTTATTTTATTGTAGAGATGAGGTCTCGCGAAGTTGCCCATGGGGGTCTCGAACCCGCGGGCTCAGGCAATCCACTCACCTCAGCCTCCCAAAGCGTGGGGTTACAGGCTGAGCCACCAAGCCCGGCTGGAGATTCACCTTTTTATAGCTAGGATTAGGAGTCCCAGAAGTACATCTTTGGAGTACTTCTATGGTCAGGGGGTCTCCCAGGCTTCAGGCTGTGGTCTTGAGCACCATAATTGGGGAGTTCATGCCCTGAGTGCATTGCAGGTCTGAGTGGTGGGAGTGCCCTGCAGAGCTGAACAAGGCCCAGTATAGTCTCTCAGGGATCATGCTGGGCTGGTACAGCCCTGCCTTGGTGCTTGGCCTGGCCAGGTGGTCCCTCAGCTGGTAATCTTGGGGGAAAAGGGCAGCCTCAAGCACCTCCAGGACTGCCATCATCGCCTTTCTGGATGATAAGGGCCAGTGGTTAGTAATGAGTCTCCAAATGGGCTCCAAGAGTTGACTACCTGTGTCCCTTAGACTCCTCGACCTGAGATGTGGGCTAGAAGACTGTGTTTATGTGGCCAGTCCAATAATCCTGATTCCAGGTTCTCCATGGGATTCATTTTCCATTGGGTGGTTGATAGGTCCTCCCTGAGTCCTTTCCTGTGCCCCTCTCGGGCACCTCCTCTGTCCTGTGTTCCTTCTCTCTCCACCAAGTCTGACTTAGTACTTTGGAGCCAAGATTTCTAGTCTCCCAAATGTTAACTAGTGTGGGGGCCATTTCTGTTCAGTTCCAAATGAGCAGCATAAGCAGTAGGTACGATAAGAAATAAGAAAGGAGAAGTCCTCATGGACTGAACAGCAGGGAGGACTTCTTGGTGAAAGAGGAAACAACCTTTGAGGGAAGGGGCAGGGAGATTCCATTAACCAGAGACCCTCTAGTGGCTGCCTCTCTGGTCCCAGGTGGAATTCTGCCCCTGGATCAGGGGTGACCTCTTGTTCTTACTCATTTTGAAGGTTTTATCGCCAACTTCTCCGTGCAGCGGCAGTTCTTCCCAACTGATGAGGATGAGATGGGCGCTGCCAAAGCTCTGATGAGACTTCAGGACACTTACAGACTGGACCCAGGCACAATTTCCAGAGGGGAACTTCCAGGTGATTCACTACTCTAGGCTTTGCCTGTCCCTTGTGTGTGTCTCTTTGGTGGCTGGACAGATTGGAGCTGCTACCAACTTGTGGTCTCCACCCTCATGTGTGCTGCGACCTCTGGTGGTGATCCTCTTCTGGGTCCCCAGTTGGTGCCAGTCCCTCACTCCCATGACAGCTGCTTCTGCCAGCCCCTGCCCCGCCACCTCCCAATATGTTAGCCTAGGCTGCTGCTCAGGAACCTCCACGTCTGTCCCCAGAGCACCACACAAATCTGCATCCAGATCTTCTTCCATCGTCCCCTCCAGTTTGTTTTTGTCCAAGGCTGATCTCTGGACTTACTGCCCTTTGTCCTGTGTCCCCTCAGTTACAGTCTCTGCTTCTGTTCATTCTGTCTCCACCTCTCTGGACTTTCTCATGAGTTCTCACATAGGCTCTGTTCTTGCTCATCTTACACGTCTCCCTCAGGATCCGAAGCTCTTTGGAGTCTTTGCTGCAGATCCATCTCTTCCCCCGTCCTGGTGAGGCTGCTGGATAGACTCCTGCAATCACAGTGGCCTTTCCCACACTTTTCATTGATCCTGTTCTTGCAAGGTCACCAGTGGCCATTTGACTGGTCAAGTGAGTGGACAGGTTTCAGGCATAACATCCTTTAACTTTCCAGTGGCATTTGGCACACTGATTGCCCCACTCTTGCTGATATTTTCCCTTCCTTTGAATCCTGATACACCAATCTCTGCCTCTCCTATTTTGGCCTTTCTGGTCACCTTCTCTCTCTCACCTGGCCGCCCCTTTTCCCATGGACTGCCCCAGGGTTTATGAAAAGATGTTTTGGGGGAATTAGAGACCAATAAACCAAGGGATTCATTTTGACTCTGTTAGACCTTAGATGTCACCTCACCTATGGGGACCCTGGAGGAGATACAACCAGAGAGGAATTCATGGTGTATGGAAGACAGAGTCACTCTGTTATTGGCTGATCATGGTCTGGAGCCTTGGTACTAAGGAGTCTGATGAGGCAACAGGAGAGAGTGTGGACTTCTCATTTCTGCCTCAGTTCAGGTCTTGGAGCAAGCCAGGCCGTGAGGCCAGGGAGAGAAGACAGCTCAGGGCACTTCAAGATCTTCACCTTGAAGCTGTGAGATTGGCTGGTGGGAGGAAAGAGCTGTACCCTGGCTTTGACCTTTTACAACCAGACTTCAGACCCTGAGTGTCTTGAATGGGGATGTGAGGTAGAAGAGAGTGACTCCTTAGGACTTTACCCTTAGTTCCTTGTCTCCCCAGGCACCTTCCCCAGGCGAACACAACCATTTCTATCACTTCAGGTATTGCCTATATGTGGATGACACCCAGATCTGTGTTCCTGCCAAGGCTTGTCTCCCGAACTTCCAACCAATGTAGGCAAATGCCCATGAGGCAGCCCTGCTTGGATGTTCCATGGACTCCTCCAACTTCATGTGTCCTAAATTGGAATTCTCATCCCATTTTGAACTGTTTGCCTTCCTCCTCACCCCTTATCTTAGCCAAAATCACCTCCAACCACTGGCTGCCTAGGCTAGAATCCTAAGGCCTATGAATTCTACCTACCTAATGTCTTCTGTACTTATTCCCCAACTCCAGCCTCACAACCACTTCTTTCTCAGTTGGATTATTAAAATAACTTTCTAACTTGTCTCACACCTTCAGCTCACTCTTTAAGACCATCCTCCTTGTGGTCTTACGCATACCTGTGTTCACATGAATTCCTGGTCACAGTGCTTCCAGGGTTAAATACCCAAACTCCTGTGTGAGGTCCTAGAGGTCCTACATGAGCCCACTTCCCTGGCCTCCTTGCCCATTGTTCTCAGCCATGGCTCAGCTCCTTTGTTCATCTCACGTCCTCTGCAGGAATACCTTTACCCACATCAGCTGGCTACCCCATGTCTGACTGCCCCGTAGCACTCAGCTCAGCTGTCACTCTCCCAGGAGTATTCTCTAGGGAGGAGACATTTGAGTTGGCTTCTGGGGAGGATGCTGAGTGCCAGGAGCCAGTCTTAACGTTCTCGGCATGTGGAAGACATGTTGAAAATAGCTCCTGGTCAGTAGCACCCTGAGGATCATAGGAGACTTCTTCATATGTCATGTCGTTGAATTCTTGGCAGAAACTCTTTAAAATTGATGGTATTATCTTTATTTAGAGGTAAGGGGACTGAGACTTAGAGAGGCTAGGTAACTTGACCATAGTCATACCGCTGGTGGGTGCCATAATGAGGCCCACATGGACCTAGCTTAGTCTAGCTCCAGAGCCCCAGCTCACTCGGCCAGAATCCTAAGGCCTGTGAATTCTACCTATCTAATGTCTTTGTACTTATCTCCAGACTCCAACCTCACAACAACTTCAACCTCCAGCTCGCACCTCCAGCTCACTCCTTAAGACCATCGTCCACTCATGCAGGCTTTTGGGTCTACAGGGCCAGAGGATATCTGAAGAGAGGGACAAACTCTATCTTGTATTTACTGTCCCCAACTTCCTCCCTACATTGTTACTTCCTGTGCCTCCAGGGAGAGCAGACCCTGGTGTCTGAAGCAGATAACCTACTGCAATAGGGGTTTCATTCCAGGCAGAAGGAGCCCACTCTGAGGCAGTTCTTTTGTGTCAGCTTTGCCCAGATTGCTGTTAATGGGTTGCTGGAAGATGTCCTTGCTTTTCAGGGAGGGTCACAGCCCCTCCTTGTTCTCCAAAGGATCTGTTTTCTCATTATCTTCCGAGGAACTACACTTACAGTCTTTTCCTTCTTGAGCCCACCCTAAATCCTGCAGTTCTCTGTAGTTGCTGCTTCTTATTGGCTTGAAACTATCTTCATGATCATTTTCTAGCACTCATCCTACAGCAGAAGACCCACCCATGGTCACAAGACCTATTGACCTGATGCTCAGTAAGGTCCCTGCCACTTAATGGCCTAAACTGGCACTGCAGCCTTGGCTCGTGACCTCCCTTGATGTCTGTCACACTGCTCCAACTCCCTCTGTTTCTTCTGTCTTTGGTTCCCTCTCAGTGTTGTTTACTCTCTGTCTTTTCTGGGTCAGTGCTCCCTGGAGCTCCAGCCTCAGCCACTTTCTTCACTTTTTCCTCAGACTTCCTGCAAGTGAGTATCCTCATCCATGGCTCAGCTGCCACCTGAATTCTTTTTATTATATTCAGCTAATTTTTCTGTCTTCTAGACTCATGTGACCAGCTGTCTACCAGACATCATCTCTGTGGCCCACAGGACCTTCCCATTGTCCTAAAAAATGCTTCCTGATGGGTTTCCTGGGCTCCACCATAACAAGGCCCCTTCCCACTTGGGAGGAGGGGAGTCTGAGGCTAGGAGATTGGCTGTGAACCCCAGCCTGGGGCAGAGCCATCTATCTGTACTCACTGTGTCAGTGGTCTTTTGGGGTGTGTGGTCTAAAGTCCTAGTGGGATTTTGCTTGGATGATGCCCCCCCATCTAGTCACCCAGGCTTTTCCTTGAAGTGAGGATCTCCTTCCCTAACCCAGAGGCTTTTGGGAGCCTGACTACTTGCCTCTCCTGCTGTAGGAACCAAGTACCAGGCAATGCTCAGTGTGGATGACTGCTTTGGAATGGGACGGTCGGCTTACAATGAAGGAGACTATTACCATACAGTGCTGTGGATGGAGCATGTGTTAAAGCAGCTTGATACGGGGGAGGAAGGCACCACAGCCAAGTCCCAGGTGCTAGACTACCTCAGCTATGCTGTCTTCCAGTTGGGTGACCTGCACCGTGCCCTGGAGCTCACTCGCCGCCTACTCACTCTTGGTAAGGAGATTCTAGGGGAAGGTAAGGTGAGGATGGGGAGCTGGCAGAGGAACTGTGCTCTGCTGGTCAGTACTTGACCCCTGTCCTGGGACTGAGTTGGTTTGTCCTGTTGCTTGACCACTGGCTAATGCCTTACTGACTTCAGGACCAGTCGAGCTTGAGCTGCCTACTAGCTCCTTACCCACCTCCATCCTGGCCTTAGCTCTTGCCCAGTCATTGGTGGATACACTCAGGCACTTCTGGTCCAACAAGCTCCCTTTTAAATAGGGACCCAGTTTTGTGGTGCATCTGTCACTATGCAGGATAGAGCCTTCATTGAGTCTGTACCAACTCGAGAGGCAGGCTGTTCTTTAGAGTTGCTGCAGTGACGAACAGTGACTATGCTAGAGGCCTGAGGTCTAAGAGGAAGACCTGGCATGTCATTGGTGTTTTGCGTATCTTGTGATGTTGGACTGAAGAAGACCAAAAGCACTTTGCCTTTAAAACCCATGCATTCCACCTTTTACAAATATATGGGCATATCTGTGTCTGGAATTTCACAACCCAGCAAAGACTTTCTTATCCTGCTTCTTTTCACTGGTCCTGGAGTCTGATGTAAGCTAGTATATAAGTATCTTGCAAGACTGATGGGGAAAGAGAGCTTTGTAGATTCTGGCAAGTGAGTTAGTAAGAGCCTTGGACAGGGAGTCAGGACACCTAGATTCTTGCTCTATATAACCTTAACCGAAGTCTGTTAACATCTTTGGACCTCCGTTTCCTTACCTGAGGAGTGACAGAAGTCCTGCCATGCCTGCTGCTTTGGGTGTTGTGAGGTCCACAAGACAGAGCTATGGTAGTGTCACATGGGTGTTCCTTTTGCTGCTATTTCAGCTTGCCTTCTATCTGTGGCCAGCTATAATGAATGTACTCTGGGGAACAGCTGTAAATGGCATACAGTCAAGTTGTGAGGAGGAGGCAGGACTCTGAACTGTTTCTCTGGACTTGGGACCTCCAGGGGGACCTGAGAAGGAGGCCCTTGAGGGCTAGCTAAGTGTTCCCCCCTCTGATGATATACTCCTCTGTCATCTTTGACCATGGTTGGAAGAGCCTCTGTTGGCTTTTTGGCCGTGACTGCATAGTCTAGTTAGTCTAGCTGTGGAAGGCAGAATGCAGCGTGCAAGTGAGCTGCTGGGAGGGAAACCGCTTACAGAATAATTTCTCTAAATGACCTAACAGATGTTTGTGGTTTCCTTTTCCTTCATGTTCTTTGCTTTTTCTAGACCCAAGTCATGAACGAGCTGGAGGGAATCTGCGGTACTTTGAGCGGTTGTTGGAGGAAGAAAGAGAAAAAATGTTATCTAATCAGACAGAAGCTGAGCTAGCAACCCAGGAAGGCATCTATGAGAGGCCTGTGGACTACCTGCCTGAGAGGGATGTGTACGAGAGCCTCTGTCGTGGGGAGGGTGACAAACTGGTGAGATGTGTGAGGGGGGTCAGGGCGCCCAGGCTGGGGACCAGGACTCTCGCTCTGGGTAGGCAGGTTTGGGGAAGATATTCCTCTGTCTGTAGGTACTTCTTCCCCCAGTGTTTTGTAGCATTCGCTGAGGTTGACATGTGGATGTTCTCTGAGGTGTAGGACAGGAGACTCTCTCTCCTGGTTCCCCAGGGAGAGTTTGATCCTCTCAGTTATTCCTGAGCTCACCTCCTTACCCAGCTTTTGCTTGACTTACTGTTATGAAGAAAATAATGGGTGGATGTGCCTCAGACCCCAAGGAAAGTCATGGTACAAGTGGAGAGTAAGTCTTTGTGGTAGAGACACAGCACGTGCTAGAGCTTGGTGTTTTTGGGTGTCACTGGCCTCTGAGAGCCATGGGATCCCAGTGCATCCTCAGGGAGGCCCAGGTTTGAGGCAGGCTCTTGGCCTTTTCCATGCCCATGTCTGTGACTCCCACTGGCTCCTCCACCTGGAAAACCTTCTCCCCTGTTCCAGCCCTTCAAACCTACTCAAATCTCTGAGAAAGGAATCAGGAATTACCCTCTGCCACAGGACTTGTGGACAAAGAGTTCATCTTGGGAAGGAAGAAAAATTGCATGATTTTGAGATGTCATTTCATGCCAGTCAAGCTGAGGGGCTTTTGTTTTCTTCTGTGTTAGGGCAGAAAGAAGCAGCTGCTAGCCATATGTTAGACCAGTGTCTGCAGACAGCCAGACTGGGACTGAGGTTTAGGACTACTCAGCTCAGGGTCTGTTCTCTGTGTTCCACAGTCACCCCGGAGGCAGAAGAGACTTTTCTGTAGGTACCACCATGGCAACAGGGCTCCACAGCTGCTCATTGCCCCCTTCAAAGAGGAGGACGAGTGGGACAGCCCGCACATCGTCAGGTACTACGATGTCATGTCTGATGAGGAAATCGAGAGGATCAAGGAGATCGCAAAACCCAAAGTAGGTGTCTCTGTAGATCCTTCTCAGGGTGCTGAAGCAGGCAGGTCCTGTCTCTCATGCCTGGCACCATGGGCAGTTTGTTTGCTTACCCAGCCATTCTTTATCAATATCTCGCATGAGTTCACCGTGGGGATATTGAGGTGCTACAGACTCAGCCTGATTTGGGGGCTCATGGTCTAGTGGGGAAGAAAAATGGAAGAACTGATGTGGACAGACAGTGCTGTGATGGAAGGTCATGCTGGGAGCAGGGAAGGCCCACAGATATGTCAGTTCTCCTGATTGGGAACTGGTGTGTGGGTGAGTTTTTAGGAACTATTCCATAGGGTGCTTGTAGCTGGGTGGTGTGAAGCTCCTGATTAGGACGGCAAGTGAAGTGAATGACTTGGGGGAGAGTACACATCTATGATACTGAGTTTTCTTATGCAAGAGCATAACCAATCTCTCCATTTATTTATAGCTCTTAACGTTTCCTTCATATAAGTCTTGTACATTTCTTAAGTTTATTCCTAGGTAGTTTCTTTGTTATTGTAACTTTATTTCTTCACCATCAGATTTCAACTTGTTACATTATTATATTTGTTTACTGTTATATGGTAAACTGTTAAGAATATATTCCATGGTAGAAGCTAATATTTATCGAGTTAAGTGTGACAGAATCTTCTAAGTGCTTAACATATATTAAATGTTATATTTCTTAAGTAGGCTGTGTCACTGTCTTTATTTCACCCATGAGGAAACTGAGACTTGTACAGGTTGTAGCTAGTGGTTGGACTTACTCCTTTTTTTTTGTTTTTGTTTTGTTTTTTAGCTGATTCCCTTGGGTTGCCTGGATAGTATTATCATCTGCGAATAAGAAAAATTTTGTTTTCTCTTTCCTAATACTTATAGTTCCTTTGTTTTTATTGTCTTACTGAACTGCCCAGAACTTCTAGAGCATTATTACAATAGGCATCCTTGTTTCATTCCTGAGTTTCTCGGAAATTCCTCTGGTATTTTACTGCTAAGTATGCAGTTGGCTGTTGGTTTTGTATATATGTCATGTTCAAAAATTATTCTGTTTCTAGTTCATAAAAGATTCATTCCCATTTGACAGCTTTCAAAGAGAACCACTTGCTGCCATATCCTGTCACTGATTATTGGGAGGGAGGATTTAACAGGACTCTCTATGGCTCTGCTTCCAAGGGAATTATGGTGGCCAAGGTGGTCAGGAAGCCTGACACTCATGGAGAGACCTGAAATAAGTTCTTGTCCTGGCTCCTGGACCTCATCTTAGAACAACCTTGGCTTGAGGTGCTAGGACTTTAGAGCTTAGAGTCAGTTGTTGGTGTTTTAATGTGACTGAGGGAGGGACCTGCCAGTGAGTGCGGAGAATGGGGACTAGGACCCCCTTTCCACTCCCTGGGTCAGCTCTGAAGTCGTCTAGGGAAGAAAATTAGTTTCCTAGTTTCCAGTTACCAGTCTCAGGCACTGAGAGGATTTCTGTGTGCATGTGTGCACATGTGTGTGGCTGGGAAGGGGAGGGAGTGTTGGGAACACTTGTCTTTGAAGAGAAGCCGTGTGAAGAGCCAAACGTGTTGGCCTTCATGAGCTGACCTCTCCTTTCTGAGGCTTTGAGAGACAGATGCTATTCTGACTTTGAAGCAGGGCCAGTGAGCTTATCTTGGCTTGTGGGGAATGCCTGGCAGCTGCCTGTGGGTCTCTGGCCCATGTTCAAAACAGCCCTGTCTTTCCCCAGGGGCAGAGCACAGCTGCCCAGAGCCTTTTCGTGGGTGTCAGGCCAGTGCTGAGGCTCAGATGTTTGACTGGGGTCTCGCTGTGTTTGCAGTTGTCATCAGGGAGGGACTCATGTGGGTGAACTCAGGAAGAGTCCATGTACAGGAACTCAGGGAAGCCACCTGTGCTGGGTGCACTGGCCATCTTAACCAGAACATGTTGTGGCAGCACAGTGTCTAGGTTGGTGGGTTTTCCCCCTGAGCAGCCTTCTAATCTGTGGTTTTCTCCATCCCTTCTGTTATCTCTGGGTCCAGGCTACCATCATCTCTTGCCCTGACCTCTGCTGTGGCATCCTTGTTCCTGCTCCAGCACCTCATTAGCCCTCTCTCCATGAGGCCTTCAAACAGTCATCCATCTTACATTCAAATTTTAAGTGTCCTTCCCTTCCATGAAGCCTTTCCTGTGTCTCGTTGGCCACACGGTTGCATCAAGCCCGAGGTCCTTGCTTGTATTTTCAGCTTTTCCTTTCTTACTCCTTCCCATAACCTTTAATCCCACAGTGAGTGTCATACCCATTTTCATTCATAGGCTTCTGCATTGCTGTTCCTTCCCTAACTTGGCTAACTTGTGTTCACTCCTCAGGTCTCAGCTGGGTGTTCTCCTTCTCTAGGAAGCCATTCTTGACCCTGTAGGCTGTGCTCACACAGGACATTAAGCTCACCCATGCTGTGCTGTGATTACCTGGCTGGTGTTCTGTTTTCCCCACTTGCCCAAGCTATATGAGGGCAGGGGCCATGTCTCAGTCACCCAGCATAGTGCCAGGCCCATAGTAGGCACTCATCAAATATTTATTAAAATTAAGGGGAAGTGCTGTTGGGGTGGGGGTATCTGGGCCTATGGCCCCACCCACATCATGTTATTAGGGCAGTCCACAGCTGAAGTGCACGGACCTTTGCCATGGGAGCAGGTTCTGGGCAGCAGGTCCCTCCTGGGAGTATCACTAAGTCTGTTTGTGGATATTTGGGGAGCGTGAGGTAGGTGAGGGGAGTGTAAGTGTGTGCATGAGCAAGTATATGGTGGGTAGGTGGCTTCTAGGCAGTGGTTCACTTGTTTTAACTTGTGGAATCCTTTCTTAGTTTTATCATCTGACTTTGTGAGGATCCCAAGGGAGTGAAGACTGTACTATCTTTACTTCTTGCAGCTGTGGGAGCCCCATGTGAGGTGGTGCAGCAGGAGAGTGTTTGTTTGGGTTTCTTTGCAGAGGAGGCCACTGAGGTTCAGAAGGATGGTGGAACTTGACCAAGTTGAGAGATGCACACAGGGCTGAGACTCAGGAGTGGTAGCACAGTCTGAATCTGGTGGGAGCAGCTAGGCTTAGGCTGTGCTCAAGCAGCGGTTGTATGTGGGCCTGGCAAGGAAGGGGCTAGCCAGGCAGATGCATGGGTGGACAAAGCAGGCTTCATAGGTGGAATTCTTCAGGCAGCACAGACCTGCATAGGAGGGGCTGGTTGGTGGTGGAGAATGGCAGTGAGCAGGATCTGATAGCAGATTGGGAATGTGAAGGCCTCAGGCTCCTGCCCTTAACTGGCCTGCAAAATCATGGGCCTTGACTAGGGCCACTGCCTACAAAGCTTCTTTCCCTAAAAGTATGTCAGCAGATCTGATCCTAATGCTTTCTGGGAAAATACTCAAGATAAAAAACGATAAGTCTGCCTTTTCTTCCCGCCTTCTAGCTTGCACGGGCCACTGTTCGTGATCCCAAGACAGGCGTACTCACAGTTGCTAGCTACAGGGTTTCCAAAAGGTAAGCAAATTTGGTGGTGCTCAAGCCTCAGTGCCTACTCAAGAAAGGGAGGGTGGTTCGGCTTGTCCTGCCTCATCCTCTTGCAGCATTCACCCTGGACTGCCTGTTAGTGCCAGGGGAGTGGGTGCAGGACCTCACCTAAGCCTGTCATTCCCATCTTCTTTCCCTGCCCTATTCTTTTGGCCTAGCTCCTGGCTGGAGGAGGATGATGACCCTGTTGTGGCCCGAGTAAATCGTCGGATGCAGCACATCACAGGATTAACAGTAAAGACTGCAGAATTGTTGCAGGTACAGCTAGTCCCTGGGAATTATAGGAGTTGGGAAGTGGGTATTCTTGGCTAAATAGTCTCACAAGGTACTCTGGACCAGACCAAGAGGGGCTTGCCTAATGAACTGTATGACTGCCTGATGCTGTGAATGTGGAGTGAACTTATGTTGGGAAACCAGAATTAATCATGCCCACTGGCATTCAACAGTTAATGTTCAACAAATATCAGTTTAGCACCTATTGTATGCCCAATATGCTGGGAGCTGGGGATCAGTAGTGGGTGTAGCAGGCTCATTCATGTCTTCTTTTTTTTTTTTCTTCCAGTTTTTCAAATTGTTTTATTTTGTATAGCAGTTGTAGGTTCAGAGAATCATTCATGTCTTCTTGACTACAGAAGCTCAAATCCTGAATGGTCCCATGGACAGCCCTGAGAGAGCTAAAGATATCTTCAGAGGTCATGGTTCTGTGTCATAGTCAGGTGCACATGGAGATAAAAGGTTTTATGTGTTTTGTCTTGCTAAATCCACAACTGAAGTTGTCCCAAAAGTGATATCAAAGACGTTCCCGCATTGGAGTTGCCCAAACCATTCTTAGATGAGACTTGTTGGGATTCTAAAGAAAGAAGCAATAAGCACCTAGGTGATCAGTCTAAAGCATTTATTAGGGGAACTTACATAGTGGGCTGTAGCAATCCTTGTGATAAACAGTGAGGGAAAAGCTATGTAAGTACATGCAGAGTGTGGGGTCAGGGTATGGAGTTTATGTGAGGGTTTAGAGAATTTGGCTCAGGACTGGAGCCAGTTTCAGGTTTTAGGCAACAACCTAAACACCCATATATCAGTGCCTAGGTATATTCAAGGCCCCAGTTTGGATTCAAATCTGCTGGAAAAAGCCTGCAGCTGGCTGAGTCACAGAGGGGTTAAGGCACTCTGATTTTAAGTTAGGACACAAAAAAACTGGGGGAGTGGGAGGTCCCTGCACTGTGATATGTTGGTGGAAGCGAGAGGCCTGGACGGTTAGCTGGTGAAAGTAGAGGGGTCTTGTCAGAGAACTTCCGTTGGGACCCTGGCTTCCTGCCTTTATTTCAACTTTATTTCAAAGTGATTTTGAAGAAACATGGCAACACCATGCTGAAAGGTTTTGGGTAAAGCTCCTTAATAGTGTATCTTCTTGCATATTGAGTTCAAATCAGCACTGGCTACACTCCCTTCTGAACACTGGAACTTCTGGTTTCTGTTGTAATTGATGACCCGAGACACTGTCAGAGAAGTTTCACTGGCATCTTTTTAAAGTCCCCTGGAACTCTGTATATTTGAAGATAGCAGAGTTTCTGTATGTTTAAGGATAGTAAACTTCACCTTTAGGCTTGGTGTTTGGGTCTCATCAATCATAGATTTCATTAGAATATTGGCTGAAAATCATTTGGAAAGGATTCTCTGAACTTTTGCCCAGACATTCCCAGGCAAATCAGCTCTCATTTTTTTTCCTCTGTAGCTGCATCAACAATTGGAAAACCAGTTTTGAAGGTCATCTTTATGGATTTGTGTGAAGTCCACCAAAGTTTTCAAAAACATGCTGATTACCTTGCAGTATTGTGAAATGTTATATAATTTTCTCATTTTAACTCTACTTAGTGTTCTGTAATTTTAAAGTAAGTTCTGCAGATAAGCACACCAATAGAGGACTTCCACCATATCTCTCACTTGCCTTGTATGTATGAGAGTACTGCCATTTCAAGAGCAAGGGGAGCTCTTGAAGCTCTAAATGCATCCCTGTTAACATTATCTTGATTCATATCTTTTTGGAGTGGTTTTTTTTTTTTTTTTTTTTTGAGTTGGAGTCTCACTGTCACCCAGACTGTAGTGCAGTGGCCGCTCCTGGCCACCGCAGCCTCGACCTGCTGGGCTCCGGCGATCCTTCCACCTCAGCCTTCCGAGTAGCTGGAATTACAGGTGCGCGCGGCCACGCCCGGCTAATTTTTTAATTTATTGTAGAGATGAGGTCTCACCAAGTTGCCCAGGCGGGTCTCGAACCCGCGGGCTCAGGCAATCCACTCACCTCAGCCTCCCAAAGGCGTGGGATTACAGGTTGAGCCACCGAGCCCGGCGGTTTTTTTTTTTTTTTTTTAAAGATATTTGCCGCTGCTGCTTCTACGTTAGAGTCAATGTTCAGAACTCTCATGATCCTGATCAAGGACAACAGTCTACTTGATTGGCTGATTTCACGCCTTAGACCAAGAGGCTGAGTATACAGGACCTGTTCCTCTGTTGCTTTCCTGGCTAGCTTCCCAGCAGCATTCTCTGCACTCTCGTCTCATACTCAACTGCAGAAGGCAGCAGCTTCTTGGCTATAGACTGCCTTCTCTGCTACAACCCTGACTACTTCATCTTGTCTGGCCTCTTACCATGTTAAAGCTCAATTGTCTGGGGTCTGAATGCTAGACCACTTGGTGGAGGGGCTCTTATTGTCAGGGCTCTTCTGGAAGGTCAGGCCACAGCTGCCAAGTGGTTGCGATATCATTTTTGTTTGCATTCTTTCAGGAATTGTCTTGACATTTCCTTTGCCAGCGAGGGTATTGAAAGCTTTGACCCTTCATGGTCTGGGGACCAGGAACCTGGATTTCAGCATTCGTCCCTAAGTCCTCACTCCACATGGGCCACTTGCAGTGTGATAAATGCCTAGGCGCCAGGGTCCACTAGGGTCCCTTTGGGAATACTACAGGTTTCTGAAATGAGCTGGTTCTTCT
Source organism: Tarsius wallacei (assembly GCA_963574415.1). NCBI lineage: Eukaryota > Metazoa > Chordata > Mammalia > Primates > Tarsiidae > Tarsius > Tarsius wallacei. The sequence continues at coordinate 28,611 of CAUYQG010098631.1, forward strand.
ACTTATTGACACTCTTTCAGCTGTAGTTGATGTGTCTCCTATAGACCATTTGGAAGAAGAGGGCAATTGAGGTTTCCTGGTAAATTGGACGAGGGTCTGTCTGCTAGAGGAAGAGATGCTACACCTCCAGGATTCTCTTAAGATTGAAGACTGCTGGCTCAGTGATGTCTCACCTCACCAGTAATTTCTAACTTTTTTCCCCTTTAGTATGACCTCAGAATCATAAATACCCGCGTCTTTCAAGTAACTGACTCTTGTAACAAGAAGTCTATAGATTTATTTATTTTATTTTTTCCTATTCCTTTTTTTAAATTTTTAAGATGTGGGGTACAATTCAGGGATAGGTGTACAAACATTGATTATGCAGGTACCCTTGTTGATAAGGTGTGCCCCTCCTTCCCCTAGCAGTTTCCCTCAACTACCAATCTCACCCCCCCTCCCCTGGTAGTTTCCCACTACTGCCAATCCCTTTCTTATAGTATTATAATTGTTCAAGGTCCGCTTATGAATGAGAACATATGGTACTCTGTTCTTTGTTTCTGTGATAGATCACTGAACATGATCGACTCCAAATGCATCCAAGTTGCTGCGAAGTCCTTATGTTTGTCCTTCTTTATG
>CAUYQG010098647.1:0-16185 GCA_963574415.1 Tarsius wallacei
AGTTGTCATTATATTTATTGACATACTATTTTGAGTGAAAAAGATTACAATTGTATGTAAAGAATGTTCTTCTTTTGGTAAATATTTAAAGCATATTTACATCTAAAAAAGGGTAGAATTCCAAGAAAATACAAGACAAAAAAAAAAAAATAGTATGTCAATAAATATAATGACAACTATTTTAATGTCTGCATAGTATTCCGTTATGTGAGTATACTCTAATTTAGTCATACCTCTGCTATTGCCAAATGTTTATATTGCTTTTCTTCATAAATACCATTGTAGTAAAGATGCGTATGCATACAACTTTATTTTCTTAGAATATGTTGCTAGAAGTGATTTGCTAGGCGAAGCACGTGATCAATAACAGTTGTCTGAATATTTCCTGTCTGAATAGTTGTGATTCGGTGGGTGTGAGAGTGACCCAGAGAGCCAGTCCCAGATGTGTCCTTCAAACAGGTCATCCATAGTGGGACAGTGAAACAAATTTATGAATTGCTAATCAGCACTTTTAAAAGAACACATAGAACAGAACAGAATAGCATAGAAGAAGAAAGTATTTGTGTGCATTACCCATAACTGGTGAAATTTTGTTTTTGTCATGAGTGTGCGTGTCTGTGCACTGTGTCATGAGGCAGTGTACTTTGCTGTGGGCTACAAAGTTTTTTAAACGCTCCAGTAGAGGAATGCGATGCTTGCCTCCTGGTTTCCAGCATTTATGTCTTATTTCTTTTTCTTGTTTAAGAAGACGTTCTGTAAGTATAATAAATGACAGTGGTGATGGCAACATTCCTGATTGACTTCTGACCTGAATGAAAATCCATCTCTTGAACTCTGGAACTGTAGAGTTTTCTTCACCGTTGTTAATAACTAGCCCGTCGGTGATGTTTTCATTTCCTCTTTACATCAAGTCACATTAAAGTTTCTTCATAAGTACTTGGGTTTATTGTTAATGATTACGATTCATTCCTAATTTTATTACCTGTGATCAGATCATCTATATTGGGACCTGTAAAATTTCTGCCTGTTGGAAGTTATCGAGATTTTCTTTTTGGATCAGAATCTGATCAGTTTTTCCAACAGTTACGCTTGACAAGAATGCACTTATTTTCATGATTTTTTTTTTTAATTGTAATGGGCTTTAGGAGATACAAGTAATTTTTGGTTACATGGATGCATTGTATAGTGGCAAAGAAGTCTGGGCTTTAAGTGCACCCAGTCCCTCCGCTCCCCCGCATATTGTACCCAACAGGTGATTTTTTTCATCTTTCCACGCTCTCCCTTCGGAGTCTCCAGTGTTCATTACACCGTTCTCTATGCCTTTACAGATCCTAGGTTTAGCTCCCACTCGTAAGTGAGAACATACAGTGTTTGGTTTTCCATTTCTACGTTAATTCACTTAGGATGATGTTTTCCAATTCCATCCACGTTGTTGCAAAAGACATTTCATTCTTTTTCATGGCTGAATAGTATTTCATGGTATATATGATATAAAGATATAGGTATACATTTTTATTATCCACTGATCAGTTGATAGGCATCTAGCTTGAGTCCACATCTTTGCAATTGTGAATTGTGCTGCAATAAACATACAAGAGCAGGTGTCTTTTTTGCATAATGACCTCTTTTCATTTGGATAGATACCTAGTAGTGGGATTGCTAGATTGAATGGTAGATCCACTTTTAGTTTTTTGACAAATCTCTATAATGATTTCCATAGAGGTTTTACTAATTTCCATCCCCACCCATAGTAAATAAACATTCCCTTTTCACCACTTCTTTACCAACGCCTATAGGCTTTTTATTTATTTATTTTTGAGTCAGAGTCTCACCTGTCACCCAGGTTAGAGTACACTGGCCTGCTTACAGCCACCACAGCCTTCGCCTGCTGGGCTCAGGCAATCCTTCTGCCTCAGCCTTCCCAGTAGCTAGAACCACAGCCGTATGCCACCACGTCCAGCTAATTTGTTTGATTTATTGTAGAGACAAGGTCTCGTCATGTTGCCAGGCTGGTCTCAAACCTGTGGGCTCAGGCAATCCTCTCGCCTCTGTCTCCCAAAGTGCTGGGATTGCAAGTGTGAGCCACTATGCCTGGAGGCTTTTTATTTTTTAATAATGGTCATTCTTACTGGTATAAGGTGGCATCTCATTGTGGCTTTAATTTGCATTTCCTTGATGATGAGTAATGTTAAGCATTTTTTCATATGTTTGTGGGCCATTTGTACATTTTCCTTTGAAAGATGTCAGTCATGTCATTTGCCCACTTATTAATGGGGTTATTTGCATTTTTCTTGCTGATTTGTTAGATTTCTCTATATTCTGGATATTAGTTCTTTGTCAGATGCACATAGTTTGTGAATATCTTCTCCCATTCTGTCCAGTTGCCTGTTTATTCTGTTGATTTCCTTTGCTGTGCAGATGGTGTTTAGTTTAATTAAGTCCCACTTGTTTATTGTTGCTTTTGTTGCATTTGCTTTTGGGGTTTATCCATAAATTCCTTGCCTAAGCCAATGTCCAGAAGGGTTTTTTCCTAGGTTTTCTCTTAAGATTTTTATGGTTTTAGGTCTCACAGTTAAGTCTTTAATTCACTTTGAGTTAATTTTTGTATATGGGGAGAGATGGGGCTCAAGTTTCATTTTTCTGCCACGTAGCCATCCAATTCTCCCAGCACCTTTGTTGAATAGGGTTACCTTTTCCCAGTGTATGTTTTTGCCTGCTTTATCAAATATCAGTTAGTTGCAGGTATTTGGGTTTATTTCTGGATTCTCTATTCTGTTCCATTGATTCATGTGTCTGCTCTTGTACCATGCTGTTTGGGCTACTGTAATCTTGTAGTATAATTTGAAGTCAAGTAATGTGATGCCTCCAGCTTTGTTCCTTTTGCTTAGGGTTGCTTTTGCTATCCTGGCTCTTTTTTTGATTCCACATGAATTTTAGAATTGTTCTTCTGATTCTGTGAAAAAGAACATTAGAAGTTTGATCGGCATTGTATTGAGTCTGTAGATTACTTTGGGTAATATGTTCATTTTAACAATGTTGATTCTTCCTGTCCATGAGTATGGATAGTTTTTCCATTTGTCTGTGTTGTCTAAAATTTCTTTCATCCGTGTTTTATAGTTCCCCTTGTAGAGGTCTTTTACCCTTTGTCAAGTATACTCCTAGACATTTTAGTTTTTTGGCTGCTATTGTAAAGGGAACCGAATTCTTGATTTGGTTCTTAGCTTGGCTGCTATTGGTATATAGCAGTGCTGCTGATTTGTGTGTGTTGATTCTGCAACCTGAGCCTTTACTGATTTTATTTATCAAGTCTAGGAGCCTTTTGGAGGAGTCTTTAGGATTCTGTAGGTATGAGATCATATTGTTGGCATACAGAGATAATTTGATTTCTTCTTTTCCAATGTGGATACTCTTTATTTCTCTCACTTGACTGATTGCTCTGGCTAGGACTTCCAGTACTATGTTGAATAGGCACAGTGAAAGTGGGCATTCATGCTTTGTTCCATTTCTGAGGGGGAATGCATTCAACTTTTCTCTGTTCAGGATGACATGGGCTGTGGGTTTGTCATATATTTGGCTTTTATTATTTTGAGGAATGAAGAATATTCTATACTAATAAGATAAAGTTTTCACTATTGAATCCAGGTTATTGATATTGGCTTCAAACCCCTTGTGTCTCCATTTATTCTTTGTATCTTGAACCATCATTAATGTCTTCCACCAGATTCATAACTGTGGATTTGTACCTGTTTCAGGCTTCTGATACCAAAATCTATATTAATACCACTGACATGCCGATTTTTTGGTTTGGCTTTGGGGAACTTTTTTCCCCCAATCTTTTATATCTGATCTTTCGGCATCGTTTTATTTCAAGTGTGAATTTTATCAAGTTTACAGTTGGATTTTGTTTCTTACATCGCCTTGACATCCTTTAAAAATAGAGTTTAGGTCAAGCTTGGTGGCTCAGCCTGTAACCCCAGCACTTTGGGAGGCCTAGACAAGTGGATTGCCTGAGCCCGCAGATTCCAGATCAGCCTGGACAACTTGGTGAGACCTTATCTTTACAATAAATCAAAAAAATTAGCTGGGTGTGGTAGCATGTGCCTGTAGTTTGGCTACTTGGAAGGCGGAAGCGGAAGGATTGCTTGAGTCCAGCAGGTCGACGCTGGGGTGGCCGTGAGTGCGCCATTGCTCTCCAGTCTGGAATTATAGGCATGAGCTACCCCACCCAGCTATTAATACTTCTTGAATGCTTCCGCCTTTTCACTTTTATGAGCTTTGATATCTGATCAAGTTTTATGCTTCTTTTTTCTTCCTTTAGTGATTTGGATATTATAATACAATCATTATTATATATATGAAAAATATATTTTAAGAGACATGGTCTCACTCTGTCACCCAGGCTGGAGTGCAGTGGCATAATCATGGCTCACTGCAGCCTCAAACTCCTGGGCTCACGTAATCCTCCTGCCTTAACCTCCTGAGTAGCTGGGACTACAGGTGTGTGTCACCACACTCAACCAATTAAAACATTTTTTTTCTCATAGTATTGCAGTCTATCTATATCTTCCAGGTGGGTCTTGAATTCCTGACCTCGAGCAATCTTTCCTGCTCAATCTCCCAAGTGGTAGGATTACATGTGTGAGCCGCTGTGCCCGATCTAGTCAATTATTTTAAACCAATATCTAAAATGAGATCTTTTATACTGACCATCTCTTCCTTTCATCAGGAATGAAAATGCTTCCTCCTCCTTTCCTGGTACTCTCTCCTAGCTTTTGCTGAAATAATTTGGAATGTTAGATTTTATTGTTTTTGTTTTTTTTTTAATGGTTACTCTTGACATTTCAACATCCATAACTTATTCATGTTCTATTTTGAAATAATATATTCACAAATGATGTTAGAGTTTAAAAAAAATTTTTTTTTAGTTAAAGTCTTTCTCTTTAGCTGAGGCTGGAGTGCAGTGGCATGCTGACGGTCACCACGTCCTTGACCTGCTGGGCTCAGGTGATCCTACCATCTCAGCATTCCAAGTAACTGGAACGACAGGCAGGCGCCACCACGCCTAGCTAATTTTTCTTGATTTATTGTAGAGGTGATGTCTCACCATGTTGCCCAGGCTGGTCTTGAACCCCTGGGCTCAGGCAATCCTCCTGCAGGTGTGAGCCACTGTGCCTGGCCTAAAATTTTATAATGCCATTTATCCACATATATATACTCTTTATATTCTTATTGCCATATATTTTACTTGCACATATTTTAAAAACCCTATAACGTGCTGCTATTCATTTTACTTTAACTAGTCAATCATCTTTTAAAAAAGTTTTTTCATGTTTACCCTTTCTGGCCAACATTTGTGTCATTTGTGCATCTGATTCTGTTGAGTATTTTTTCTCTTAATTATGGAGCACATTTTACTACTTTTTAGCATGTCTCATGATTTTTTATTATATGTTGAACATTGTGTGAAAAAAAAACCAATAGTATTGCAATTGATGTTTTCCCCAGAAGAGTCTATATTCCTTCCTATGTCAGTTCTCTAGGGTGGCATCCAAGTCAATCTAATCTGGTTGAGCTGAGTCTGTTCTTTTTTGAAGAGTTAATGCGATTCATTTTGCCACTAGCTTCAAATGTGATAAATGATAAGGATGATCACTTTAGAGGTCTTGGAATTTGTACAGTGCTTTTCATAGAGAGTTTACGCTGCTAACTTCTTGGGTCACGGAGAAATTCTTGTTCTCTCCAGAATTATGCACAACATTCTGCAAGTTGAAAGATCTCTCTCCACCCTGATGTTCTGTGCCTAGTCTTTGATGAGCTGTCGCCGCGAACTCGGTGAAGAGTTTGTGTACATTGAGGGGAATCACTCTCAATTCTCCTATCCCACCCTTAGCCTTTGGTGGGTGCTGCCATGGCCCTTGATTAATTAAATTAATTGTTATATTTAAATGTAAATTATTATCAAAAAGTAAAACATTCCATAATAGTTTAACAAAAGCTCTACTTTGCTGCATACTGCCTCTTATCCATGCTATAGACTTTTATATGTAATTAATCAATAAAAAATAGTCTGTCTCCTACTTTAAACTGAAGCAAGATTAATTTCCTGGGCGAACTGTATTACTAAGCCAGTTTAACATCCAGATTCATTTTAATCAAGTAAAAGTATTAAGAGAATATATGAATGATAATATTAACAAACGTACTTCCTATTGATTATTCAAAAAACACTTATGTGTGGTTTGCTATTAATGGAAAACACACACGCACACAAAACCGTTTCTTTTATCCTCAAAACCATGGTCAAAATTACATTACTTGCAAACTCACTCACACATGCGTCAGAGATGCCAGAAGTAGACACCTGGTCTCACTGTATAAGGCTGTTAAACTCTTAAAGAACAGGTGATGTCTTATTTGGTTTGGGGTTTCTGGCACTGAGCATAGGGCAGATACAGGAAAAATAGCCTTGAGAAAACAATAAAAATGCAAAAACACCCTTCAACAGATAAAACACAGGTGTCTAAAGTGACATAGCAAGTCACGACTCCACTGGCATTTCTTACGATAATGAACATTTCCTCAGAAGCCATGAGCAGTATTTATTTCTGGATCACCTCACCTACTTGTCCTACTCAATAAACATGTTTGGAAAGGGGAGCTGCCTGCCTCCTGATTCTCTCTCAGTTGGTCTAAACGGCCCTAGCTCTCCCTGAACCCAAGATATCAGGCAGAGAGAGATGGAGCCACCTCTGATGCACTTAGCCCTTGCCTTGGTATGCCAGATGAAGGGATTCTTCCTGGAGGCTGTCCCACCATATATGTATACAAATATAAAATATATAATATATTTATCTATAGATGTGTGCGTGTGTGTATATATACATATTATATATATACATACATATATGTATATATGTGTGTGTGTGTATTTATATATACCTGGCCTCCCATAGGGCTGGTATTGCAGGTATGATCCACTGCACCTGGCTGACCCATTATCTTTTAAATCAACTGTAACCAGCTGGCAGATGTTCTTGGGGTGGGATCAATGTGCTTCCTGAAAGAGACATCTTCCTCCTCTACTCCCTGCTTGTCCCACTTCACTCCTTTCCACCATGGAAATCATTTCCCCTGGCCTACAGGGAAGAACAACATCTAGTCTCCCGGCACTCCTCTATGGCATTTTACTGTATGTACAGCTCTACACACACACACACACACACACACACACACACACACGCGCGCGCGCGCGCGCACGCGCACGGTTGCTCAGAAGTTCTCTAAACTTTTGGTCTTGCTGCCCTCTTTGCCTGGGTTGCCCCTCCCAGCCCTACGGCATCCCTTATTGCCTTGGTTAAGTCTGCAAGTCTGCAAGACTGAGCTCAACGCGGGAATTCCAGGAAGGTTTTCAGGAGGAAATGGTACATGAGGAAATGCCCCTCATCTGATTCCCATGCCACCTGGGAGGTGTTTACCTCACTTTAACAGTCACATTATTACACTGGGTTCCTATATGTCTCCTCTGAAGCAGGAGACCCAGACTGATTTGTTTTTGTTTCTACTGTGTCTGAACACCGTGACTGGTCATAGTAGATGCCCAGTAAATATTCACTCAACCGACATAAGCTGACTGACTCCCCCCTCTCCAGCTCTATATCCTCCTAATATGGCTGGGTTTCTCTTCCTCGGGGCAATTACTCCTACTTGTCCTGGGACCGAGAAGTTGAGCCCATTCATATCTGAATGCCATTGATTCTTTTATTCTCTTTCGGGACAGGTGAGGTTATGGCCCAGACTCCTTCCTTAATGATTTTTTTGCTTGATAATCTAGTGGAATACCTCTGAATACAGTTAGTCTTTGCATAATACCACAGGATAGTGAAATATTTATTTTGGAATTCTCTGACTAACCAGATGCTATCTCATACTTGATTCTAAAACAGGCAAAGGTTCACTAAAAGGCTTAGTCGTCACGGAAGTCTGTTAATATTTGTGTTGTTTCAAATAGGGAAAAGATAGCCAGCGTCCAGTTTTTGCCATTCTGTGTCATGGGGCACATAGGAATGGCATTTGCATAGGAATGACATTTGAGAACTTCCGCTTGAGTCAAGCGACACAACAGCTAAACGGGCTGCTAAGAAGCAACGTTCTTTCAGTTCGTGAAAATGTAGAAAAAATTTATTCCGACGATTGGTGTTCACATCCTGAAACGGGCTCATAACCCTGCCTCACTTACTGAAAAGAGTAACCACGTGCCACCTTTTTCCTTCTTAGGATGTGAGGCTGAGATTCTGGGTGTCAGGCCTACTCACTGCTTAGAATACAAATATGCCCCAACGGATATCCAGTTCGCTAATGCGGTCAACGATGCTCTGGACTCATTCAAGTAAGTGCTCCAAATTCCTAGCCATCCCATTGTTCTTCCTTGTGTCCAGGATCAGTCGTGGATCCTAAAGTGGATTGAGAGGGCCTGGAGGAGGTGGAATGATGTCTTAGGGAGCTGATGAGCCTCTTGTATGCTAGCAGGGGAATCATTGTGAGCAAAGGATTTCGTGCTTTGAAATTGCTAAATGGACAGCGAGAAAATCCCAGGGGTTTGGGACCTCTTTTTTACATTGCTGACCAATGGAGAAGCAATATAAATGACTTAGTGAACCATTGTGTCTCAGAAGATCTTAAGTATTTGACAAAAAAGGGAGGATTTTGGGAAAATTCCTTGCCCTATCGCCTTCTTGGAAATATACATGCACGTTAGTATACTAGATCACAGAACCTGTTTTTTCCCTCCTACCTGGAAACGCGTCGCAGATCTTGAAAATGCAGAAGTCAGAATGCTGTCCTGAATAGCACACAAGAGTCTGTTAAGAAAGCTGATTGACAAGATAAGTCAGTACAAAGCCTCAGATCAGTCTCAGAAATCACTGGAAGTGGAAGTCCAGGTGGGCGTCCAGGTGGGAGTCTGCATCAGAGATTAGCAGCCAGACGGTGAAGGACATTGGGGTCTCAAGTGCCCAGGGGTGGACTTGAGGTCATCTTGGCTGCTGAATGTGTTTCCTGGGTGGGCCAACTAGAAGACCCACAGTAATCAGGGGACAAGACCTTCCCCTCCTTCAAGCTGGGCACACCCTGTAGCTCATTGCCCAGGCATGGTGTGCAGATCACTAGCATTAACCCCCTAACCCCTTGAATTGGCCTGGAATGGAGACCGCCTCTGATACAGAGCTGACCGGTCTGGGGCTTTATTCTAGCCACATCCCAGTCCTATCATGGTGAGCAGCCTGCACCCTCACAGAACGATGAAAGGACCAAACAACACCCTGCCCTCCCTGTTCCTTAGAATAATCCCATTTGCATGAGCACTAGTAAGACAATCCATGGAGCCACATAAACCTGATTGGCAGGTAGGACAGCAAATAGGTTCAAAATACTTAAAAATTGAGAAGTTACTTTTCATTTTTTTGAGTCAGAGCCTCTCTGTCGCCCAGGCTAGAGGGCAGTGGCACGCTCACGGCCACCACAGCCTCCACCTGCTGGGCTCAGGCGAACCTTCTGCATCAGCCTTCCAAGTAGCTGGAACCGTAGGCGTGTGCCTGGCTGATTTTTTGATTTATTGTAGAGACGTGGTCTCGCCAAGTTGCCCAGGCTGGTCTTGAGCCCCTGAACTTAGGCAATCCTCTTGTCTCTGCCTCCCAAAGTGCTGGGATTGCGGGCATGAGCCACCAAGCCAGGGCAAGATGTCACATATTTTAAAGCGTAGATTTATGTTCTGGGGAATGGGGAGAGGGAAGTGGCAGACGCGTAACCTTTAAAGATCTATTCTTCACATGGTTTGTACATCCCGTGTGTTACCTGATCCTGCCTCCTAGCCACTCAGCTTCATTTTTCTTGGCCACAAGTGCTGGAAAACCACACACAGGATGAGGTGGAATATTGTGGTACAGTCTAGTTTTGTGCAAACAAAGCGGAACAGCACAGCCACACGGCAGATGAGCTGAGCTGGAATTTTGGAATCGCTCTATAATTAGCCAGTGCTGCTTCCAACACACCCCAAATGCCAGCCCTCTCTACAGCCCACTGTCATGCCAATATGGAAATCTGGGTTCAAATTGCCATATACATACCTCCAGGTAACCCAAGAGTCTGCCTGGCAGAGTCATCCTTTCCACATTCAGCCCAGTGGACTCTCGCCATACACCACCCAGTGGTTTACAGGTGCAGGAGCACTGAGCCCACGGTCGTGAGAATCCCAGGTCAGCGTGGGTCTATGCACTGGCTCATCTCAGCAGATATCGCTGTCCTGAGGGACACCAAAATGTTGGGGGAGTTTTGCTGGGGGATGGCCTGTGTTTCCCTTAGAGAAGTTTTTTTCTTTCCTTTCCTTTTCAAGCAGCATGGCAAAGCCATGAAATGAAATACAGCAAATTGCATCTTTACCTTGGAAAATACTTAGGAATGGGGAGGGTTTTGTTGGCGGTGGTGGTGGTGATGGTGGTGGTGTTGCAGCATGTTGGGTGTATGTGTGTCTTTGGCGAAGACATTAAGTTCCGCTAGAAAGAAAAGGCTACAAAGAACTGGAAGCCCAGGAAAGTGGCCCTGGGCTAAACCTCCGCGTGACATGTCCCGGTGCTACAACCTTGTCCAACTCAACACCGTTTATATTGAGGTATTGATTGGTAAATGGCCTTGAGCTCCATGGGGTGGCCTTCATGAAGTCTACGATATGAATGACGCCCCTGGTGGGTGGCGGTGAAGGCCCAGCAGGATAGAACCAGGTCAATGACAGTCTTCATACTGCCAAAGTTAACAGGGCCACTGGGAAACAGCCCCCTTTGAAAAGTAAGCGGAAGCGGGAAGGCCCCCGTCTCTAAAACTCGTCAGTTCTTGAAATGACAGTGAGGAAAGAACAGTAATAAGTTAGATGATACTGCCTATGGCAGATAGTCAGATGACTTGGGCTTCCCCCGAGACAAGGGAAGCACCTCCTTCAGCCAACCTGTGCATTATCGCCTTCTTACAAATTATCATTACCTTCTTGCAAATTGAGTAAATGACTAAGGAGCAGGTCAACATTGTTCCTTAAAAGAAATGTAACCTCTGTCTTCATCAGGAGTGAGGTGAGTGAGAGAGATATCCGGTCTAGACTGCTCTAGACCGGATATGTAGCTCATCCATGCAATAAAATGCTCAAAGGAACCATTAATTCTCTTGGTATGTGTACTTAGGCACAGACACATAATTATCCATATCTCCATCAGAGATCCCTGGAAGGAAGTGTATGTCTAGACCTCCACAGCTCACTTCTTGATTTCTGCTTAGCTCTACCTCAAATTTCTAGCTATTATTTGAAGAGTTTTCACACACGGGTGTCCAACCGTATACACACATTTCTCTGAGTCAATATTTCATAGACTGTCTTTCTCTGTCCACTTTGCTGTTAGGAAGCAGAGAGAATAGAAGACAGGAAAAGAGGCCTTTCGGATCCTAACATGGAGGTCTACCCAGGGACATTTTAGCAGCAGGGCCAGGCCAGTCGAGCAGCTGCACGTGTCTGTGCAGGAAGGAAGACTCCCTCATCCATGATTGATCTGGGTGTTGCATTCAGTTCTCGTAATGCCTTCTTAGCCCGTCATAGCCTTGTGAGATGCTCTCTTGGAACTTGGACGACCTCTAGCATGGAGGAAGGGAAGAGGGGAAGAGAACTGACATCTGTAACATCCATCTGCTAGCATTGTGGCTTTAAAGGCCTTGTTTCCATAACCTACTTTGCTCTCACACCTACCATATTATGTAGTTGTTCTCCCATCTCTCAAAAGAGACCACCAAGTCTCTGAAGGCAAGATACCTTGGGCCGGATCTCAGAGGCCAGCAGGTGGTGGAGCCAGGGCCCAGCTCTTTCCAAAGGCGTCAGGGCCCACCTCAGGGGTCTCTACTGAGAACCAGTGACTGAGAACACTCCAGAGTCAGCTCCTCCGTTCACCACCCTGGTCTACACCCACCCCTCCAAGACTCTCCAGAGTCAGACAGGGAGAGGGGTGGGAATGCCACCTCTGTGACATTCTCGTCTCTGGGGGCAATCCCGGGCCTGGGGGCTCACGGAGCTCCATGTGCCTCGCCACCTCACACGAGCACTCTCCAGGCCGCACATTTCACACCGCCCCCCTCGCCTGTCAGAAAAAGAAAGCATTTGTGATCCGCATCACTTAATCCATCCTCTTGGAAATTCTGTTTGCGGGATCTTCATGGCTCAGCAGGCAGGGAAAGGTGTGTGGCGCTAAAACGGAAATAAGCCTCGAGGGGCTCGTGGGGTGGGTGAGGGGGGCATGGGGGAGGCAGCCACAGTGGGACCTGGCTGTCTGTGCAGCCTCACAAAAGGGTTGGTCGGGACACAACTACACAACCAGGCAGCAGGAGTGGTGGGCACAGCTGATGTTCTTTGTTGAGGTTATTGGAGACAGCTCTAAAGGATCCCGCAGGACCCCAGAGCCTCTGAGACCTCTGGTGTTAAAGAAGAAATGGATGGGTAATGAGGTGGCCCCTTCCTTAGGCCACATGGAAGTCCCGGCCTGGTCCCTCCTCCCCGAGGACTGTGGGGAAGAACAGGTGGGGATGGGGCCTGAGTTCTGCAGACGGGCCCCTCCTCCCTGCCTGGCACACACATGAAGAAAAAGGATGGAGCCGGGCTCGGTGGCTCAGCCTGGACTCCCGCGCCTTGGGAGGCCAAGGTGAGCGGATTGTCTGAGCCCGCGGGTTCGAGACCCACCTGGGCAACTTGGCGAGACCTCATCTCTACAATAATTCAAAAATTAGCCGGGTGTGGTGGTGCACGCCTGTAGTTCCAGCTCCATGGAAGGCTGAGGCGAAGGATCGCCGGACCCAGCAGGTTGAGGCCGCGGTGGCCGGGAGCTGCCACTGCACTCCGGTCTGGGCAACGGAGTGAGACTCCAACTCAAAAAAAAAAAAGAAAGAAAAAGGACGGAAGGGCATCTAGAAGGAAAAAGAAATGGGGACATCTCTCTCCTCTTTCCTCCCTCGCACCGTGTGCCAAAGTGCTTTACAAACATCAGCTCGTTCACTACCCAACGGAACCCTTCGAGGAGGCTTTTCAGACAAAGACATTTGGGCTCAGAGATGTTTTTGCCCCTCATCTGAGGCCTCCAGCTGAGTGAGAAGGAAAGTCAGAGTTGGATCCCAGGTTTGTCTAGTTTCAGTGCCCTTGTCAGCAGTTAATTTTCAAGGTGAAAACTTTGTCACGTGTCCACTGCTCTAATTTGTGTGAGAATTGTACCAAAGCTGGAGTTAATTTCTTGCTGCAGGAAGACAAAGCTGGCTAAGAGGAGAAGCCGAGCAACACACACAGATGAAGAAACAGAATGATGGAGAATGGGGAGGCCTGATTATTGTCAGATGCACACATGTTTAATAACGCAGAGGAAAATCAAACCGTAATTTCTGGGCCTGCTTTCTCTCTCAGACAAAAGTAATTTTCATCTTATCAGTTTCCTACAAGTTAGCAGCTGGGTTTACAGAGTCTGAGCTCTAATTGGTAGTTAAATTTGGTGACTCAGACAAGCTTATTGGACAGTACTCTAATATGCCACTGAAAAAGACAGGCAGTCATTTCTTGGGCCTTATTTCTAAGTGTAGGATTCTTTTTCTTTTCTTTTCTTTTCTTTTCTTCACTCTGTTGGCCAGGCTTGAGTGCAGTGGCGGGATTATAGTTTACCGCAGCCTTGCCCTTCTGGATTCAGGACATCCTTCCTCCTCAGTCTCCCGAGTAGGTGGGACTGCAGGTGTACACCACCACGCAGGCTGGTCTTGAACTCTTGGGCTCAAGCAATCCTCTCTCTTCAGTCTCCCAAGTACTGGGATTACAGGCATGAGCCACTATGCCTGGGAAGATTAATTTTTTTTTAACAGTCAACAAATAATTCCTTTTCCATTTCTTTCCCCTACTTCTCCCTTTCTAACCCACTTCAGTAAGAAAATGGATATGTTATACACTTTTTACATTGCAAAGAAATCCAGACAGAATCATAAGATGATGGAAGACCTGGATGTCCCTGAAACCTCAGGGCTAGAGGTCCCTTGCAGTTGTCAGGTAGCTGGGTTGTTGTGTACATATCTCTAGCATGACCCCTGGACTTCAGAGTCATCAGTGGCCACCCATTTCTCCCCACCCCACCCTCTCATTGCAAATACACTGACCTGGGGAGCACACCAGATCCATGTGGAACACAGCTGGCAACCAGGCATCAGTCAGCATAACTCCTGACCAGCCAGAGCTCTCTGCCCCTGAAGACTGAGGTCCCCGGTGAATCAATGAAATGTCAACATCACATCTTCTCACAGCAGTCTTGTGTGCAACCCCTGGCACACAAGCTCCCCAAATCCAGTGCTCCCATCTTCTGGGACTGACAACTTTCCAACACAAGGCCACTGGGTAAATTGTGATCCTTACTGGCTTCCTGGTCACACGGTTGGTTTGTGATGTGGAAAACAGTCTTAAAGGAACCAGCCCCATGCCTGTTGCTTTCAGGTGAGGGGCCTAACACGATGAGAAACTAAAGGGAACAGCAGAATTTGCTTAGAAAACTATCTCACAGTTGTAAGTCACCATCATATCAAATAGGATTTTCCCTACATATGAGGAGCAACTCAAAAAACCAGAACTTATTTATACAAAACGGTGTATTTTAGCCGGGCATGGTGGTATGCCTCGGTAGTTCCAGCTACTTAGAAGGCTGAGGTGGAAGGATCACCTAAGCCCAGCAGGTCAAGGCTGCAGTGGCTGGTGAGCGTGCCTGGGCGACAGAGTGAGGCTCCAACTCAACAACAAAAAATGTGTATTTACACTTACGTATGTAAATTTCAGTCACCTTTAAATTTCTCTCTGTTTGATGCAATACACTTATCGAGACGCTTTTCCTACTGCTCAAAACAGTCTTTCAGCACTTTTAGTGCTTCTGCTGTTTTTTGCTTCACCTCTTCTATATCGGCAAAGTGTTTCCCTTTGAGGACTTTTTTCATCTAGGGAAACCAAAAAAAGTCACTCGGATTGAGACCAGGTGAATAGGGAGGGTGGGTACAGGGGTCATGCCGTTTTTGGTCAAAAACTGCTGAACGCTCGGCACAGGGTGGGCAGGTGCGTTTGTAAATCACCCGTCGTGAATTGGGCAAATGCATTTAAAGAATCTCAGAAAAAAAATTCGCTGAAGCAGAACGCAGCCTCTCACAACAACACTAGCTGGTACATCGATGCTGATGAGTTCCTAGAACAGGTCCCTAGTGAGGGAAGCCAGGACTACACAGGAGCCCTTGTGGGTCCCGCCTCATATAAGTCACAACCCAGAAGTGTGGATATCTACACAGATCATATTCCGTGGGAATCAGCACATCTTGAATGCTGAAGATCGAAATCCCTAAAGCAACTAGATGCGGAGGCTTCTCTGAGGACAGGGTGTTCAGGCACAGTGACGGAAGGAGTGCCGTCAGCCCCAGCCTAGTGCTCACGGGTCCCCAAAAGTTCCAGCATATGTGTGAAAATGCCATTATCTAGTGGGAACTTTTACCCACCACCTACGCCCGTGGGACCCTCAAGTGACTTTTTGTTCTCTGCTGTCTATAGAAGCAGAGGGAGTGTGTCTGAGTCATTCACACATTAGCAAATATGAATAATGATAATATCATTTGGGAGAAACACCTAAATAATAACCTAACCCAATCCACACTGTGGAGGAGGGTGGCGGTGAGACTTCATGACGAGAAGCCAGTTTGTTTTGTTCCAAAAGACGAAAGAACATGAGACGAACCATTTCACTTAACTTGAAACCAAGGCATCCTCAAAGCCATTGGTGTGCACCCAGTAGAACACGAGAGCATCATGAAAAAGTGTGCCCTCCCGCGAGGATGACTAATGAGGGAAGAAGCAGAACGTTCTCAGAAACCTGCTCCCCAGTTCAGTGGATGGAGTAGATGTGGACATTCAAAGGCCCAGTTTAGTTGAGTTAAACACGTCCTGACTTCAGAGGTGGAAGCATTTCCAGTACCAGTCGTGTCTCCGATCTGTGAGGCCTTCGGTAACTTCCAGAACGCTTTTTGGCCTATTTCCTCACCTGATCCTGCCTCCTAGCCACTCAGCTTCATTTTTCTTGGCCACAAGTGCTGGAAAACCACACACAGGATGAG
>CAUYQG010098652.1:0-48252 GCA_963574415.1 Tarsius wallacei
AAGCAACCATGCTGTCCATCAAAAGAGGACTGGATTTTAAAAATGTGGTACATATACACAATGGAATACTATGCAGCCATAAAAAAGAACAAAATCATGAATTTCGCAGCAACCTGGATGGAACTAGAGTCTATAATACTGAGTGACCTCTTACAGAAACAAAGAACAAGTATCACATGTTCTCACTCATATAATAGACCTTGATCATCCAACGTATTACCACAAGAAAATAACTGACAGTGGTGGGAAACTATGGGGGGGCGAGGGGTAGGGTGATGGGATTAATGGTGGTAAATATCTGTCTGGGGATGGGAGACACTTCTTATCAACAAGGGTGCCTGAATGAAGCATATTTGCATACCTAACCCTTGACTGTACCCCACAATATCATAATAAAAAATATTGAATATAAAAAAAAGATATGTAATTGTAAACGTGGGGATCCCATAAAAACCGGAATTATCTTTTGGAGATTGGACCTCTTTTAGCACAGACTTCTCCTGCTAGGTAATTGTTCTAGGAACCCATTGGCATCAATGTACCTGCTAGTATTGCTGTGAGAGGCTATATTAGGCTTCAGTGAATTTTTTTTTTCTGAAGATTCTTTCAATGTGTTTGTGTTTGTCCATTTGATGATGGAAACTTATAAGCACACTTGCTCACACTGCACTGAGTGTTCACCAGTTTTTGACCAAAAACGGCAGGACTCCTTTGCTCTACCCTCCCTATTCACCCTATTTAACTCTGAGTGACTTTTTTTCAATTCTCTGGGTGAAAAAAGTCCTCAAAGGGAAACATTTTGCTGATGTGGAAGAGGTGAAACAAAAAAACAGCAAAAACACTAGAAGCCATCAAAATGGATGAGTTAAAAAACTGTTTTGAGCAGTGGAAAAAAACATGATAATAGGTGTATTGCATCAAACCAAGAGTACTTTGAAGTTGACTGAAGTTTAAACATGTAAGAATAAATGCACCATTTTTTATAAATAATTTGTTTTCTGGGAGGGGCCCTCATATGAGAAAAATTAACCCAAAGTGACCCATCTGATAAAAGTATATATTTTATTTTATTTTATTTTACAATTGTGGAATATAAGTGAGGATTACTATAGAAATAATGCAGTTTGGCCTTCTAGCTGGTCCTCTCTGCCCTGATAGTAGACCCAGTACCCAGTTTGTTGCCATGTGCCCTCCTTCAATCCTCCCTCCCTCCCTGCCTTTCTCCCAGCAGTGTCCAGCATCTGATCCCTCCCTTGTTCTTGTGTGGCCCCATGATCAGACCCCACTTATGAGTGAGAATATGCGATATTCAGTTCTTTGATTCTGTGACAGTCCACTTCACATGATGGTCTCCAGTTATATCCATGTTGCTGCAAAGGCCATGCTCTTCTTTATGACTGCATAATATTAATTGTGTGTATGTACCTCATTTTCTTTATCCAGTTCATTTTCAAACAGTTGGTTCTGTGTTTTTGCTGTTGTGAATAGTGGTGCAGTAAACATGCATGTGCAGATGTCTTTTTGGTGTAGTGATTTATGGTCTTCTAGGAAAATTCCCAGAAGAGGGATTGATGGATCTTATGGAAGCTCAATTTTTAATTCATTTAGAAATTATCACACTGCTTTTCCTAAAGGTTGAACCAGTTTATATTCCCACCAACAGTGTAGGAGCATTCCCTTGATTAAAGCAAATCTTATATATTATTCTCAACAATTGTTTTTCGACATATTCTTTCCATTGTCCAAACCTTCTTAATTATTCTGGAACAGTGTACCATCATAAACTTCATCGAACATTGGAGTCTCACTCTTGTAGCCCAGGCTAAAGTGTAGTGGGACATTCAAGACCACTGCAGCCTTGACCTCCTGGGCTCAACTGATCCTCCTATCTCAGTCTTGCAGGTAGTTGTAACCACAGGCACATGCCGCCGGCTAATTTGTTTGATTTAGTTTAGAGACAAGATCTCACCACGTTGTCCGGGCTGGTCTCAAATCTCTAGGCAGAAGGCAATCCTATGGCCTTTGCCTCCTAATGTGCTGGGATTACAAGCGTGAGCCACCGTGCCTGACCTAAGAAATAGTCATGTCCTTAATACACTATTTTTTTTGGGGGGGTGCTACATAAGTAAGTGACTCTCTGCCTTAATCCTTTAACTTTTTGATGATGACCTATGGCCCCTATTAGCTTGATAAGGAGGATAAGAAATGAAAAGAGAGTGTCAGGCTCAGTAGACAGAAAGTTTTTGGAGATTCTGCACTTCCACTTTGATTGAGAAACATCAGTAGACTTTATGTTTCTAGGGAAAATTCATACATAATTAATTTTTAATTAACCTATATCTCATTGATATACTATATTTTCACACATACCTCTTAGGATAAATTTTAGAATGCATAGCCCATTTGAATGTAAAACATCTGAAAGTATACCTAAATTTACAAATTTATAAAGTAATTTATTAGATGAATATGTTAACAGTTTTTCATTGTTTTGAGCTCACGTGACAAGTAATATTAATTTCAATATGCAATATATTATAATGTACTCTATAAGAGTTGATAAAATACCCGTCATTGTGAAGTTTCTGCTTTAACTGTGACAAAGAAGGCCTACTCTGATCACTGATCACAGTGGCTGAAACTCCTTAACAAAGTATTCAGAAATAGATGATCTAGAAACAGAGAGACCTCATTTTATTTAAAAGGAAAGACCAAATCTTCCCCGTGCATATTCTCCTGCCCTTTCTATGCCATTCATATTATATTTGACTTTGAAACTATATATATTTTTTTTTTTTTTTTTGAAACTGAGACTGACTTCAAAGACATAGGCCTAGTGAATCAACGATCTTGGAATTTTAAGTTTGTCAAGTCTCTCTTTTCTCCCACTACAAGCATAAGTCTGCATAAATCTAAACTAGTTGTCCCTAACCCTTTTGCAGATAGCACTAGAAACTCCAGGATCATATTGTGTTTTGAGGCAGTCAAAACTGATTATAATTGAACTCCGTCAAGAAACCTGAAATAAAAAGCCATTTTAGCCAGAAATAAAAGTAGACTTTTGAAAATTTAAAATAAGACAAACAGAGACTCCCTAACTAACAAATTTGAACTTTATAAATGTATATGGAAGAATTATATTGACACAAAATTCCATTAAGGGAAACTATTTCTGCAGCAGCAAGGTAAGATCCTATCTTCTTTGCTTAGTGTGTGGTGTACTGAATCTTTATTGCTGTATTAGAACATGCAACTCCCCATGCCAAAATTTAAATAAAGTTTAAATATTTGAAGGGTGGTGATAACATTGTCTCTAATGAAAAATTTACCTGTCTTGGGATCAATAGAGAAATAAGGTTGTCCCTGAAGAATGCTGTAAACGACTCTGGCACTGTTTCCATAGGTCGGGTCATCTGCATCTGTGGCCTTGACCTGGAGCACATAAGCACCTGGAAAATAAAAGAATATGACTCGCATGTTTTTGTTTTACAGACTTCAAGATCAGGTCTTTTATCTGCTGGACTCCATTTTCCTGTTGAATTTGGTATGTCATAGGGATACCATAAGTACATGATATCACTGAGGATAATTAACCATTATAAACAAAATATCAAACAGTGATATAGCTCAATAGTACAAATAACACATATTTTAAATATCTATTTTTAAATCTGTGTCAATTTCCAGTAGCTTGAACATTGAACTGAAAGTCATCATGGAAGTTTTATTGATTCACACACCAAAGAAAACGTGGGTACCCCTTATATTAGCTCATTAGCTTACTATTGATGCTTTAATTTTATGATTAGTTTATCAATAGAGAAGCTAAAAGACTCAGGGTTCACTGATTTTTAGAGGTTGTTAAGTAATTTGCAATAACAATTTAAAAATCAACAACTCCCTGCTAGCATTAGGAAGGCTTTAATTAGAAAAAAGAATATTTGAGGAACTATAAATAATTGTAAATATCGCTACAGGAGCAACTCTTTGCCTCAAGATTGAATTAAAGGTCAGTGACATAGGAAGATACTACAGACAAACCAAATTATCTTTAGCTTTTCTACTTCTTTTTGGCACTTGGCATATTTTTTATGTACTAAAAGAAGTGGAAAGGAGCTTTTTTTCCCTATATTTTTCTTACTGAATCATAAGCATATTTAATTCAGTCTCTAAGAACTTTTTAAGTGGGTATCTCTTCCTAATGGCCTGTCCAATGTTCTTGTTCTGAATTCAGAACAAAGTAAAATCCAAAGTATTGTACAAAATAAAAGCAGATATGTGACTGATGGTTAGAAAGAAATCTCTACTGATTATATGGGAGAAATTCAAAGTAATACAGTGAGCAAGACTCTAACATCTCCTGGAGCCCTTTAAAGTAAATGCTGTGTTTGGGGGAAGCAGGATTGTCCTTTTCCATTCACTCACTCATTCTGCCTTTTAAGAGTTCACATTTGGAACAAACCAAGTCCTCACAGTTTACTGAAAAAACTAAGAGAATTAATCATCCCCCATTTATACTTTTCTTAATAAAATGTTAGAGTTGTGAAAAAAATAAGAAATGATAACTTTCTGTAGACACTCAACAGCAAATGCTTTTAGTTTGAGATGCTTTGGTGAGTTCTAGCTATACTAACAAATGTAAAATATGTTACAGTGGCCTTTCTCAAAAGCAGAAACTTCTAGAAGGAAAGGAGATAGACATTGCTAAGGAGACAAGAGAGATGACCAATATTCATCATCATCATTATAATCTATTTCACACTATAACTATCATAATTGGACATATGTTTATTTCTATGAAGCATTGATACCTGTATTAAATATTCATCAAAACTAGCTTTCCTTAATTTTATAGAAATAAGCAGTTTGTCAAGAGTAACTTCTCCTTTCCAGCAGTGGTTTTTCCCCCAGAGTCTTCATCTGAATGGTTGTATCCTGTCACAATGCATGTGTTATACAGGCAAAGTCTACAAATTTTGAATGTGGACACAATTATAGACATAAATAATAAATATTGCAGTTGAAAAAGTATGAATTGTTCTACTCGTTGGATATATTTGAAGAAAAACAGTATTGTCTTTAGTAACAGATAGAAAATAAACAAATATTTAAGAACTATTGAGTAAAAAATTTAATAAACTCTTACCAAACCCACTCCCTGTAGTGAGGTCTTATTCCTACAGTGGGGAATACAAAGATGAATACATATTGTCTTCCCGCTTACATTTTTGGTTTTAATGTTAATGTGAACTTCCACTAAGAATGCTGAATAAATATTTTCTTCCAAAAGTCGTATTGAATTATTTAATTTTTTTAAGCTTCAATATTTAAAGGTGTGAACTGAAAAATATTTCCTTAATGCATAAAAGTAGCAGATATTTGTCACACGATTCCACTTTGTGCTACTCAAAAGGATCACTGGATAGCAAATAATTCCACTTGTAGCACATTTCTTCAGTTTTATCCATAATACTGGATATTGCTACATTCAATAATAGTACACATCAATCCTGCTTTGGGAAAACAGCAGATTCCAATGTAAGTTCCCCAAGAGTGCTTAACACTTGCATTTAAAGGGGTTTACAAGAATGCAATTAAACGCCCTTACATCAACCAGTTTTGTTGACTTCTCCATGACTTCCACCAAACTAATGCAAAAGAAAGAGATTCCATTCTCTCTTCATTAAGTCTCAGTTAATTGCCTAGAGCATGTAAATCTCCAAGGACTATCTTTCTCAGTGCTTGGAAAGCATACCAGCTGTTTCTGACACTATTAAACACTAAATACCCAGGAGGAAGGAGCAGGAGGTTGTGGTTGGGGCATGTTTAACGTGCAGCAAGAAAATACAGTCAATGACATGCACAGAAACTGAATTATCTTGTATGTAGCAGTCAGCCTGAAATGTATTTCTCTTACTATTCAAATCCAAGGATGACAATATAACTACCCTAAATGGTGAAGTATAAAGAGAATGCAGCTCATGGAGAAAACACTGCCTTATAAGTGGCTAGAGATAAAGTGCCAAATGAGCAATGGAGAGTATTGTCACTGCATGTTCCCATGTAACACTACTCTGATCAGTAACGAAGTAATTAGTGTATCTTTAGTAGCAGTAAAAGTTACACTAAAAGTTATGATACAGTAATAGCTAAATTCTAAAACTTAAACATTCTCTCAAAAGAATAAATATTTATAAAACGATGATAAGGCAGAGAACAGAGAAATAGATCGTTGATAATTGTAGAAACATGATGAAGAAAAAGAAAACATCAGGAGAAACGCATTAGGTATAAGCTGCGACTAAATAAATGATAACTAGCCCTAAATGATATGAATTAAGAGTTCATATGAGATCAAATTTGGATATTGTATCGGTCAATTCAGACTGCAAGAAAAAAATATCACAGTTTGGGTGACTTAAACAACAGAAGTCTACGTTTTCTTAGTGCTGAAGGCAAGAAGTCCAAGATCAAAGATAGGAAAATTTGTTTTCTAGTGAGATCTATTTTCCTGCGGTCTCACTGTCTTCACATAGCTTTCCTTCTGCTCTCAAGTTAGAAAGCTCTCTAGTGTCTTCCATTTTTATTAAGACACGAGTTCTATTTGATTAGGACTCACCTTTATCACTTCATTTAAGCTTAATTATCACCCTAAAGGTTCCAGCTCCAAATACAGTTACACCGGGAGAGAGTTCAACATACGATTTTGAGAAAGACAATTTAGTTGACAACAGGCATCATTTTTAGCATACAGATATGTATATGTTAAAATATATGTGGAAATTAACTATTTTTAAAGCATTTTTTCCATCTTGTAAACTGGCAGTCACAATATGATGTGTTTGTGATCTATGTTGCAACTAGACGTTCATATCATCATAAAATTCTGATAAATAGACTTGTTAAAGAGGGATACACTACATAGATAGATTAACTTAAATTAGAGTCAATATTATTTTGTACAAATTATGTTGAAAGCACTAATAAAAATCTTGGTGCTTTACTTTTTAAATCCAATTTTGAGCATCAATACATATAATATTGCATATGGTCAGTCAATAAACACACACACACACACACACACACATATAAGCACACACAGGGTGGTTTAACAATTTCTAATGACTTCTCTCAAAGGAATGTGCATTAATTCATCCATGTAATAAGTTATTCATTTTACTTGTATTTACTGACTTCCTATGAAGTGCCAGGCACACTGTTCAAGGTGTGAAGGAAACACCATAAACAAAACTAAGAGGCCAAATCTTCAAGAATAATATCCTATCCAAAGGGAAATGGAAGAGAAATGAATTTGAGGTGAGGGATGTTTTTATATGCTGATCAGCAAAAGCAACTTTGAGAAATCTCTCTTGAAGAGCTAGAATGAAGACCTAGATAAATTTTTTTGCATATCCCTTAGTTCCCCCACCCAGTTTTCTTATTTTTAATTGACAAATGCAATTGTATGTATTCATTTTGTACAATATGCTGTTTTGAAATGTGTATACATTGTGAATGGCTAAATTGAGCTAATGAATATTCATTACTTTACATATGTATCATTTTTTGTAGAGAAAACTCTTTAAATCTATTCCTTTAGCAATTGTTAAGAATACAGTATGTTGCAATTAACTGTTATCACCATGCTGTACAATGGATCTCCAGAACTTATTCCCTCTAAGTGAAATTTTTTTTTTTTGAGTTGGAGTCTCACTCCATCGCCCAGACTAGAGTGCAGTGGCTGCTTCCGGCCACCGCAGCCCCAACCTGCTGGGCTCTGGCTATCCTTCTGCCTTAGCCTTCCGAGGCCGGAACTACAGGCGCACGCTACCACGCCCCACTAATTTTTTTGATTTATTGTAGAGATGAGGTTTCGCCTGCCCAGGCGGGTCTCGAACCTGTGGGATCAGGCAATCCACTCACCTCAGCCTCCCAAGGCGCGGGATTACAGGCTGAGCAACAGAGCCCGGCTAAGTGAAATTTTGTTATCTTTGACCAAGATTTCCCTAACACTCTCTTCCCTTTCCCCCCACTCTCACTTTCCCTCCCATCCTCTCCAGTCACCACTGTGCCACCAGACCCTGATAGCTACGATTCAGCTCTCTGCATTTATGAAGTTTTCATGCCGTGCAGAGGCAGCTTTGGGTACAAAAAGTCCTGAGACACACACTTGTTGGAAGTGTTCAGGGAAATCAGAGCCACCTTGACTGTGGAAGGAAAATGAGATGGAAAAGGCAGTGAGGACAATGCTGATGTATTACTTTTTAAGCCATTGTTAGGACTATTCTAAGTGTTAATTACCCTATCAACAGTGACTCATCTTTATCTCATTACTACTTACCTACTAACCTGTATTTCAATTTTTGCTTACATGAAAGAGATGAAACTACATATTATTTTCCCCCAGTAAAAACCAGAACTTTACTTGCACAAAATTTCAATTTATCATGAAATAAATTTGCATTAAATTTAAATTATGTAAAAGCATGACTAAAATACATATATATTGAGCAAGAAGTTAAGAAAGTATGTAGTACTTTATAATTTGTAATGACTATTTGATTTACATAATAGTTTTATCTCTGATTACATTTTGTTGTTTTCTAGTGTAATTTTTGAAACTTATTTTACTCAATAAATAATATATTGAAGGAAGATGTCATGAAAGCGCATAAAAAATCCCATCTTACTGTTTTTAACTCAACTTCTCTTAGTGGACACTTTTGAGGATTTTGTTCATTTTCTCTATTACAAACAATCCTGCAATTGGTAAATAATTACCATTGCAATAGCTGGGTCCAAAGCATATATATTCAACATATTGATGTATATTGTTAAGTTGACTACCAAAAGACTGTACTTATTTATATTCACACTAAAAGATATGTTTTTCAGAGATCTCATCAGTCATCACTATACTTATTTGTGCTTTTATATTATGTGTGGACGTTGGCAGCTTGTATCTTTTGATCATCTCTATCTTTGTGTGTTTGTATATGCAAACTGTCTCATATTCTTAACTCATTTTCTAAATATATTATATCTTTCTATCTATTGAAAAGTGTATTTACTACTTTATTTTTATAATTTTGCTTGATTTTTATGTATTCAATTTAAATGTGGATTTTTCCTTTGTGTTTATATCTATGTGCGCATGTGTGGTAAAAAAAAAAAAAAAAAAATCTTAGCCTTTAATTGTATTTGGTGAAATGAAGTGGCTTTTATTATATTATCTTCCTAATTTCCATACAATGAATGGGTTCTGGAGCCCAGAACCGGCAAATCAGCTCAATTTTATAACATAACCACATAGAGCTTGCTTCTTCTTAAGCACATGCTGTATGATAATCATGCTCTATTTATTTTATTTAATTAAGATTAACATACTCAAACCTTCAGATAGATTTTAAAAATCATCAAACATAAGGTTTGCATTTTGCAATACAAGACTTGAAGGCTACTTATGTTAAAATCATTCTTAATGATACTAAAAGACATTCTCACATAAAATGGTAGTAACGTAGGAGAAGAACTGAGCTTTACTCACTCAAAATTTTAGCTAAAGTAGTCACTAAATTGTTGATTCACTGATGTCTTCTTTCAATCAACACATATATAGCAGTACCAACTAATCACCAGGTACTACTTTCAACATACAATGAAAAATCAATGTTACATAATAATTTGTTTTGTCAAATGCCACCTCTAACATGGTTTTACATTTGATGTATTACTTGCATTAGGAGCATTAAATACACTTGCTAGAAAATATATAATAAATAAGGTCAGACACAGTGGCTCACACATGTAATCCCAACACTTCAGAAAGCTGAGGCAGGAGAACTGCTTGACCCCCAAAGTTTGAGACCAACCTGGGCAACATAGCAAGACCTCTCCTATACAAAATAGTTAAAAAAAAAAAAAAAAAGCTGGGTATTAGGTGTATGCTTGTAATCCCAGCAACTCTGGGGGCAAAGGCAGAAGGACTGCCTGAGCCCGGAAAGTCGAGGCTGTGGTGCTGTTATTGTGCCACGGCACTCAAGCCTGTGGGGCGACAGAGAGAAACAGTCTAAAAATATACAGATGATGTATATATATGGGATTATATTTAGGATTATATATAATAGGATTATATTTAATGCATGGTCTCTATAAAATATTTAATTTTTTTTCATATTTATAGAAATATGGTTTTCATTTAAAATGCTCTTGCTTTTGATCATCCTACCACTGTTTCAACAGATTTGGGTCCTCACCTTCTCACAATTGCAAAGTTGAAACGCATTCTGTCTGCTTTTCCCTCCAGCTCCTTTTACATTGGAGCATCAGAATCATTGACCCTACATACAAGATTGATCATATTACATGCCCTGATTTTTTTAAACAGTTAAAATTTAAAAAACACCTTTAGTGTGTGAACTGAATGGATTAGATTTCAATTGTACTGCCAGAAAGCCCAGTCATGACTGTTCATATTATTTACTGTTTAGACTGAGGCTCTTTCATGTCTCCATGCTATTGCCAGGTGATCCCGCTACCTGGAGGACATGTGCCTCACCACTGATGTCTCAGCTCCATGTCACTTCTGTGAACCCTTACTTTTCTGCTGCAAAGCTGAAATAATGTGTTCACTCCTCTGTACTCCCCTCAGACTTAGAGGATTTTGATTTTTTTTTAAGACTCAATACATCATGTTTTTTTCTTACTGTAGTGCAACATTTTTTACACCAAGAGCCCTACCATAATTACATTTATATATCCATTATACATCCAGCACCTAACACAGGTCTGTCATTAAGTCTCAAATAAATGTTTATCACTTGAATACTCACACATGTTTGTATACACAAAAGGTATAAACACAATGCACACAATTATATAAGCGGGTGACTTGTTACCTAGTTGTGATCATTAGAGTCATTTATTTTACTAAATTAGGGATTCAGCTGATCTTAAATTTCTAGTGAACTTACTTTAAAAAATAGAACCAAATGCAAACAACATTATGTTTTTTAAAAATTACAAAGGCAAGAAGATTTAGCCAATTTATGCAGTGTAAACCAGAAGAGATTTCGGAACAACTTTGCTGCATAATGTGAACCCTTCTCAGGATTGATGCATGTGATGGAAAAAGAGAGAGAAATTTCATGTAGAAAATCAGCTCATTTTGTTTTTGTCTTATGTGTTCATTGTATTATGATCTGGATATAAGACAGAATTAGGAAGATATAGAATGACAAATACATTAAAATTTCTTTTCAAATAAAAATGAAAAAGAAAATTCAAATGTCTTTTCAAATAAAATTGCAAAATTGCATATTTTATTACATAAATAAGGCATTAAGCAGTGAAGAAATGCAAAGCAGAATGGTTTTCATTATCAAATCAAATATAGAGAATGTGTCTGTCTGTGTGTGTGTGTGTGTATAAGTACATGCATGTAAGACTCTACAGAGGAACGAGATATTACAAGATATTGAAACAGGCATGTGGTGGTTAATTCCAAGTGTCAACTTGACCAAATTAAAGACTACCTAGAGAACTGATAAGGCACTACTCCTGAATGTGTCTGTGAGGGTGTTTTCAGAGGAAATCGAAAGTGAGTCATTGGACTAAGTATGGAAGACCCACCCTTAATGTAGGCAGGGACCATCCAGCTTGCTGTGGGCCTAAATAGAACCAAAAAGAGTGAGAAAAAGTGATTTATTTTCTCTCACATGAGCATGGTTTTTTTCTCTTTCATCTTCCACCATGGGATGACACAGCAAGAAGGCCCTTACCAGATTTGTCATCTCCATCTTGGACTTCCCAGTCTCTAGATTCATGAGCCAAATAAATGTCTGTTTATCATAAATTATCCAGTTTTAGGTATTTTGTTATAGAAGCACAAAATTGACTAAAACAATGAAGTCTGCTAAAGCAGAATACAATTATAAAGCATGAATGCATATCAAATGGGTTTCATCTTTAACACAACTGGTTCTTTAATCCATTTTGCATTATATTTCACTGCACTGCTCATGACATTTGGCTCTTAGCTTCCTCCTGTGGATCCTTATTTCTGTGCTTGCCCAATAGATTTATAAATGATTCCCCTACTCTCTTTATCTTCAACAAGGCCTGAATCGAAGTTATTTACAAGGATTGCTATAACTATTAATTGTTGAGTTTTCTTTGAAGAGTTTTATTATTCTTGAGTGTGACGGGCAACACATTTTTCTTTTTTTTTTAATTTCTGAAGATGAGTCTGGAATAGCCAGGGCTGAGAAGCCAACCTTGTCCTATACAATTTCCTTAGAGGAGCTCATCAATTAGGGGAGATTGCATAGCTTGACACTGTGATGATAATCTTTGTCTCTGGGGCCTAAGTGCCCAGGACTGAATCCTAGATTAACCACTAGACAATTAATTGTGTGACCTCAAGCAAATTTTGTCTGCTTTAGTTGCCTCATTTGCAAAAAAAAAAAGGGTGAAAAAACATAGCACCAATTTTTAGTGATAGTAAATGAGTTACTCTTCATAAAAATATTAAAATAATGCTTTCTGTGTAATATTTGCTATTTTAGTGCATGCAAAATAAAATAAATGCATACATACTCACTTTCTGTTCTTCTGTACCCCACATAGACAACTCCCAAAAGTATAACACTAGCATGATCGTATCTTCAAGTTTCACCCCCGGATATTCAAATACCAATCTGAAATTTGACTCACATATATTAGAAATAAAACAATTTTGTGATGAGTATATTAACTACATTAAAATGCAAACACACAAACTATGATAATATTGGATCATTTTGCTAGAGACCCAAGAAGAATATGTACTTTTGTTAAACCGGCATGAAATAATCAGAATCTTTAAGATGACCTAGAAAAAAATATGTCATAAAAATTCCCGAGAGTAGAAGTTATGTTCCCTTGAACTGTGCTTCTAGGATCAGAGAAATCTGTTTGGTTTTCCTCTGCTTGTCACTCTCACCCTGCTCATCTCAACCCCTGAGTAGCCCCAGCACACCTAATGCTGCGACAGCACTTATGATTTGGTGTTCAGTCCAAGAATCCAAAAGCACTCTAAGGTTATAAAACCTTCTTCCCAGATATGTCCTAAATATTTTAGGCTATACATATTTACACCTTGTGATTCAAGCCTACTTTGATGGATAAGTGAATCCATTTTTATGAGCACTTTATCTCTCAGTTGTGTGCCAAGAATTCTATAGTACCACGAATATCAATACAAATGCTAATGCCTGCACCCAGTGACACACATCGAACTTCCACTTATGGTGGTGCTTCCTTTATATCTAATGTCATTTGAAAATTATTTTCACGGATGTTGTTGGGCAATTTCATAGAAATCATGATAAAATGTATCAGTGTAGAATATATTTACTCAAGTGGCTCTCAGCTACAATTCAGTAAATTTGTATTTTTTTTCTGTGTAGCATCATATTCTTAAAGGGTAAAGAAACAATTATCATAATACTATAAGAAAGGGATTGGCAGTAGTGGGAAACACCTCATCAACAAGGGTGCCTGCAGAATGAGCATTTATATACCTAACCCTGAATTATACCCCACATCTTTAAAATAAAAAAAAAAAAGAAATCACTTTTGATTCAAATATATGTAGCCAAGGTGTTAAGGACCGGTTAATGTAACTAATTAAAAATTATTACATACTCTACACACCTAAAATTATATGTTTTGATTAAATCAAGTGATTCATGTTATGTGTAAGATCTATCAATCATTATCTTTCTGTCTGCTTCTCTATCTAGCTTTAGTAAAATAATAAAAAATATGCATGTGTGCATTATCTATGTATATAGAGTATATATATATATGTGTGTGAATAAACCAAAAGTTGGAAATACTAAACCCTAAGATCAACTCTGTAACCAGATAGATACATGATCTGTGCATGTTATTTCAATTCTGTATTGATAAAGTAAATTTAGTAGGCAGTGTGGTAATCCCCCCCAAGTTAATTTCACCTCACCCTCCTAACTGTTCTTGTATGTATTCAAACATCATCATCTTCATCACATCTCCATGTATATATTAGAAGTTGAATCCCATAAAGGCAGTTAGCTCAAGTCTAAATTAACAAACACAATCTCACTCCTTTTTTCTGGCTAATCATGTCTGTTTAAGAAATATAAATGTAACCTCTTTCAAGCCGATAAAACTAGAGGAGATATATGCTAAGAACTCCTAGAAAATTATTTATTTATTTATGTACTTTTTGTGACTGGTATTAGAATGTCTGGAATCGCTATAGCCATTTCAGCACCTTATAGGAAACTTGATTGGACATGGTCACATACTAAAAGCCACAAACTTTAGAATCACAGGAAAAAGAATAGTCTTGATTAAACTCACTAAAGTTCAACCTCCAACCATTTTGATTGAGACTACAGATTCCCTTCCCTTTTATGTACTATTTTGTACTTGAGTTGGATTAGGATTCTTTGCTACTTCCAAATTAACAAGATTTTGGTGAGTCACTTAAACAGTCTAAGCCTCTGTTACTTCAAATCTAAAATGGGAGTACAAATAGTTGGGACTTCAGGAAATTCATTTATACATTAGTTCATGAGAAAATTCATGTAAATTCCTTAGCGTAATAACTGGTATGTAGCAAGGTCCCTTGAAAATGATTGTTAAAATTCTTCAACTTTATAATGAAGCAGAGTCTTCTTATTTTTATTAATTTTGTTGTACAATTTAAAGAAAATTGTATCCGAACTCTTTCTAAAATAACTTTCTTATTACTGCAGATTAATCTTTTGGTTACAGGGTTTTGAACATAACACTGCTCAGCTAAAAACCTTCAAAGGCATGCAGTAAAACTATATGTAGTCTGAATTTCAAGATTGTTCACATCTAGTATTCATATTTTTTTATTCTAAAATTTAACTTCTCAGCTTCTTCAGATTTCCTCCCTAGAAAATTTATTTTAAAATTGTCCAAAAGACATTAGAGTTCTGCCACTTACTTTTTGGATAACAACTATGAGCCTTTTATCTAAGAATTGAAAATATATAACTGAATTTCGTAAAGGTTTAGCAAAGACTAGACTTAGCAAATATGAATATGTAAATTACCTCCATCTAGTTTCTTATTCTGCTGAGCCCCAAATTGCTTTTCACAATCCATTCTATCACTGGAAGTGCTGGTGATAAACTGCAGGCATTGCTACACTTTTGTGGCATGTTTCCTTCAGCAAATTACCTTAATTGAAATCTTGTATTTCCTGAGCTTCATACTACCATTGCTGCTTTTGGAACCCACAACTGCATTTCTTCAACTTTCGATTCTGCTTCTGATTGACTGATCTTTTCTCCAAACAGAAAAAAAATGTGCTTCTTGGATCTGCCTGTCTTATTTGTGGGCATTTCAACAGTTGAGCCAAATCTCACTAGGTTATCTCAACATCCTTTACTCTTGGCTTTCCCTTTTAGTATCCAATAACCTCTTAGTTTTCTTTATAGATTCCTTTCCTTTCTTTGTTCTTTAAAGGTTCATGCAACCTATACTTTGTCACTCACTAGCATACCTAACTCTACAATCTCATTCATATTAGCCCCCACATGCCAGTGACTAGATCCTGACCATCGTTTTTATTTTTAAGTTGCTCAAATAGCAAAACTGCCAGGTAACTAGACTAAGATAAATCTGGATTACCTTTGCTGTATGTATGTTGTATGTATTAATTTATTTAATAATTTAAAAAAGTTTTTTGAGAAAATGTGTATGTATGCACCATGGAATATTATGCAGCCATAAAACACGAAATCATGTCATTTGCAGTGACATTGACTACATTTTAAATTGTATTTAGCATATATTTTTTACATCTAATCTAGGCTCTTTCATTGACTAAACATTGCTAAAATGTCTCTCTTCTTCATTCTTCCACTATTTTCATCTGAAATATTACTATATGAAAGGGACTGTCCAAAAAATGGAATTATATTTTGGCAGCTTGGCCCCTTGTAGTACAGGCTTCCCCTGTTAGGTAAGTGTCCTAGGAACCCATAAGCATAAGTGTACTATCTAACATTGTTGTGAGAGGCTGTATTGGCTTCAATGAAATTGTCTGTGGCAAATAGGTGGCTGTCTCTTCCACTATGACAACGAACCTACCCACTACGTTGCTGTGTTCAGCAGTTTTTGACCCAAAATAGCATGACCTCCATGCCCCACCCTTCATCCTTACCTAATCTCACCTCAGATGACTATTTTTGTTTCCCCTCATTTAAAAAAAAGTCCTCAAAGGGAAACATTTTGCCGATGTGGAAGAGGTGAAATGAAAAATGACAGAAACGTTAAAAGAAATAAAAATTGATGAGTTCGAAAACTGTTTTGAACAGTGGAAAAAGCATCTTGATAGGTGTATTGCATCAAATGGAGAATATTTTGAAGGTAACTAAAGTTTAAATATGTAAGAATAAATACATAATTTTTTAAATAAATAAATTCTGAGCTTTTTGAGTCCTTTCTCATATCTCACCTATATTTAATAGTTTAATGTTAATGTAGCTTAATGTTGCTTGTCTTAACACCTACCAAATTTATATACTTCAGCCACATTTGTCTTCCAAAGAGGCACTTTTTTGTACATGGGTACAATTCAGGATTAGGTATACAAGTGGTCATTATACAGGTAAAGTTTGGGCCTTGCTTTGGTTCCCACTTTGCCTGGTTTGAGATTGGGTACACTTATTGATGTTGTGCTCCCTCCATCCTTCCCCTGGCAGTTTCTAGCTACTGCCATTCCCTTTATTCTAGTATTATAATAAATGTTCAAGGTCCGCTTATGAGTGAGAACATGTGATACTCGGTTTTCGTTTCTGTGATAGATCACTGAGCATGATGGACTCTAAATTTATCCAAGTTGCTGCAAAGCCCATAAGTTTGTCCTTCTTTATGGCTGTATAATATTCCATTGAGTATAGGTACCACTTTTTAAATCCAGTTCACTTTCGATGGGCAGCATGGCTAGTTCCATGTTTTTGCTGTTGTGAACAGTGCTGCAATAAACATGCATGTGCAGGTATTTTTTTGTAGAATAATTTGAGTTGCTCTGGGTATATTCCCAGTAGAAAGATTGCTGGGTCTTATGGAAGGTCAATTTCTAGTTCTTTTAGAAATCACAACACTGCTTTCCGTAAAGGTTGAACTTTTTGAATTCTGACCATCAGTGTATAAGTGTTTCCTTTTCTCTGCATCCAAGATGTACATTTGATTTAATCCTCAGCACTATCTTAAATGCTCTTTGTGAATTTACCTCTTTATTTCCAGGTTCATATCCTGGCATGTTCTGTCTACTTTATGTTGCCTCCATACAATACAATTCCTAAAGACATAGTGATACTTCATAGTCTGTTCTTTATACATGCTGTTGCAATATCAGAAATGTTCTCTTTGACCTAGGTGAACTTCAGACCATTTTAAAGACTGGTCTCAATAGCTCCTCTTCCAGAAACTCACTTCCATATATTTGCAGTGTCTCATTTCCTATCTTATTTTCACTGTCTCTTCTACCAGGCTGCTAGCAGAGAGTAACAACTCTTTTTATTTCTTTCTTTCTTTAGAATCTCAGAACCAACTATGGAGCTTGGTATATAATAGGTACTTAAAACGTGTCTGTTGTATAATTAATTAAGGAACAAATGAGTCTGGCTAAGAAGATTTTTCTCTCCCTCCTGCTTTCCCTCCTTCCCTCTCTCCCTCTTTCCCTCCCTTCCTTCCGAGATAATATTTTTGATCAGCTGATGTTAGGAGCTTTCAATGAAGCCTTTAGATCTCTTGACTTAGCCAAAGGCTCAACATCCCCTTCTATGAAGAGTTACGGCAGTGATGCTACTGTTTTGTTGACTTTTACAGAAATCAAAGGAGCAGCTTCAAATCAAAAGTGTCTGGAGAACTCTTAAGAGTAGTGGCAAAAGAGAACAAGAAATCAATCTCCAGCATTTGACCATCCTGACACCTAAGACTATGGAAGAGTATAAAACTCCCCTTTCAGTTTCCAGAAAGAAAATGAACTTTCATAAGAGAAAAGATGCACTGATATCACATATGTGGAAAAACAAAATAAAGTCTAGACCTTATTATAACAGTTCATATTACCTACAATTAAATGACCTTCATTATTGGTTATTTCACAAACTCAAAGATATGATGATGCCACATGACTGTGTAAACTTGCAAAAGTGCTCATGAATCTGCATGAGTAATTATAGAAATCATTTCTGGCTAAAAAGGAGCAATAACTGTACACATTATTGTTTAAATATTCTTAGCTAACTAAAACTGCTATTTGTATATAAAAACTAAGATTTAATATTAAGTTTTGTTCCTTTTGTGTTGCCATGATTAAATGCAACAGTGATTTAGGCTGTGGTTTGGTTTAGTAATGGTTACAAAAATAAAAGACTTGGAATCCTACTTGATTTGCTAGATTTATTGTATGTAACACAATTACTCAAAGCAGAAGTTTACTATAGTCAAACAAAAGTTTAACTTTACCTATTTCATATACATTCTGACCCAATTCTTCCAATCCATTAATCTAATTTCTTTATCTATAAAATGGGAGGTTTGAAAAACACCTTTAGATTCCTCTATGCTGATACATGTTATTTTAACTACAAAGATGTATTGAGAGATGCTGAAATTATTCTTTGATGATTCATCAATTTCATTTTATGTGTTTTCAAATGTTTACAAAGCTTCTGTCTTGAGAATGGATCCTAAGATTTCAATTTGAAGAAATTATATAATAATCATTGTTGTGGTGATTTCTATTTTCCCACTACTGAAAAAAAAAATGTTAAAAGTTGGCCATAGTTTTAAAGCTCACCAAAAAGAAACAAAAAATATGTTAGTCTTACTTTATAGGATAATGGTTTATTTATCAATCACTTTAAACTTTTCAGAGTAGCTCACAAGAAAAAGATGGCATAAGTAGCATTACATTACTAAACTATCATTTTTCATGCATACTACACGACACATTAACTTAGCCTAGTACCTGCACAATAGATGCAGATAGTTGGGAGGCATTCTTGTTACGTGTAGCAGTGAAATATATTCTGATGCCACTGTAACGCATGTGTTTGATGACAAAAGTAGAATGAATGATGTCATCCTTTCTAGATGAAAGTTATGGCTCCTAATTTATTAATTTATTATTTATCATGATGCTTCTCTCATAATACTAAAAGTATTTTAGAATACTTTGGTGAATATATCATGATATGGAATTTTTTACATATAATATTTTAAAAAGTCTTTCAAGTTGTAAGCCCACAATAAAATATAGTGCAGATTAAAAGATAAAAAGAGATTAAAAGTTTAAGGGAGAGTGAGTTATAGCTAAATGGGGTTACCCGTGAATTTATTTTATGGCGCAGCAGAGGAGACCTAATGGAAAGCAGTCGCCAGCAAGAGATGATGCTTACAGGAGTGCAAGAGAATTCAGAATATTAAAGTCATGCATTTTATTCACATTTGATTTAAAAGATAGATTGGAAACTTGGTGAAGGGCAATTTTTCCTGGTACAATTACACATTATGAGTGAGTGGTCTTTAAAAAGAAGCTATGGGAAAATACATTTCAGGGAAGGTTCTGATGTCCTTGCTCATATTAATTTAGCAGCTGGCCGGAAGTCCACCTGGTCCCAGGGCTGAAGTTCAGTTCTAAGTTCTCCTCTTACTTCATAGAGCACCATACATGGGGCCACATTCAGGCAGAGGGTGCCATGACTTTGAAATTTGGATGGCAGTTAGTTCCATTTCCTGAATCCCAACTTGCTGAGTACCTGTGATACAAAGTCATATTTTTTTTCAAAAATCTTACTGCTCAATTAACACTGTTTTTGTCAGTGTTATATTTTCTGTAGTCTGTTGCTTTCCTTCTACTGGAGTTGTGTCCAAAATTGGGGTTTCCTTCCATTCTGTGACTTTAGCCCCCAGGTTGGGACTCTTCTGTTGATGGAGATCATCCTAGCCCTGGGTTGCTCTACATGCAATTCTTTATGTTTTGTTTTATTTCCTTTCTTTTCTTTCTTTCCTTTCTTCTTTCTTTCTTTCTTTCTTTCTTTCTTTCGTTCCCCTCCCTACCTTCCTCTTTCTCTCTCTCTCTCTCTCACTCTCTCTCTTTCTACTTACTTTGCCTGGATGCTTCTTTATACATAGGCATTCATTCCTCGTGAAGTATAAGTAAAAGAAAGCAGTGGTAGTGAACCCCAACTCTAAGCATTTTGCATCTTGAGAGAAAAAGCATAGAATCAAGGGTTGCTTTTCTTGTTCTGAAGGGTGGGATTTTGCACTGAGATGCAAGATATTCCATAATTTTCAGAGGACAAAACCATAGGAAATTCTATCTACTTTTCTAAAAGCTGACTCTAAAGATACATGTTTAATGTCAGGGCACCTCTTTAGCTACCTTCTGGGGATTAAAAAAATCATTTTTTAAAATTTATAAGGCATCTACTTTATAGGTGACTACTGTGGTAGCAGCTAACATTGTACTAAGCACTGAGAATATGATTAAAAAAAGGAAATGAAAGAAAAAGAATACCCTGTAAGCTATCAAAAAGATACAGAAGGACTCTACATAATGATAAAAAGTTCAATCCATCAGCAGGAATCATGCATGCTAAACATATGCACCCAACATAGGAGCACCAACTTTCATACAGCAGCTTCTAAGTAAACTAAAAAAAGGTATTGACTCAAACACTATCATAGTTGGGGACTTAAATACTCCACTAACAACCCTAGACAGATCATCAATACAAAAAATCAACAAGGAGATTCGAGATCTCAACATGATGCTTCACCAAATGGACTTAACTGATACCTACAGTACACTCAAAACAACAACCATGGAATATACATTCTACTCATCTCCACATGGAATGTATTCTAAAATTGACCTCATCCTCGGCCATAAATCAAACATAAAAAAAATTTCATAAGATTTAAATACTGCCATGCACCTTCTCAGACCACAGTGAAATAAAAATAAATATCACCCCCAACAAAGTACCCCCAAAACTCACAAAGTCAAGGACACTAAACAATACGATGCTGAACAACTCTTGGGTCAACATGGAAATCAAAACAGAAATGAAAAGATTCTGGGAAACAAATGAAAATGAAGAAACATCTTACCAAAATTTCTGGGATGCCATGAAAGCAGTACTAAGAAGGGAATTCATATCATTATGAACACGCATGAAGAAAATAGAAAAATCACAAGTTAAAAGCCAAACAAATCATCTAAGAAAGCTGGAAAAGCAAGACCACCAAAATCATAACTTCAGCAAGAGAATTCATACCACCAAAATAAAATTCAGGACATGGAAGACAAAAATATAATATAAAAAATCAACGAAACAAAAAGCTGGTTCTTTGAAAGGATAAACAAGATTGATGGACCCTTAGCCAGACTGACCAAGAAGAAGACAGAAATAGCCCAAATAAACACAATCAGAAATGCAAAAGATCGAGTCACAACTGACCCTAAAGAAATACAAAAGATTATCGGAGATTACTATGTACACTTGTGTGGAATCAAACTTGAAAACCTAAATGAAATGGAGGACTTTCTGACATCAAATAACCTCCCAAGTTTGAAACAAGAAGAAATCGACACCCTAAATAGACCAATAACAACCCAGGAAACTGACTATGTCATAAGAAAACTACCCACACACAAAAAAAGCCCTGGATCAGATGGTTTTCCAGCAGATTTCTACAAAAAAATACAAGGAGGAGCTAATACTAATCCTTTTGAAAGTATTCTAGGCTATCAAGAAAGCTAACATCTCACTGATACCCAAACTGGGTAAAGATGCAACAAAGAAAGAGAACTACAGGCTAATATCCCTGACAAACATAGATGCTAAAATTCTCAACAAGATTCTAGCAAACTGCATCAAACAACACATCTCAAAAATCATACACCATGACCAAGTAGAATTCATCCCTGGGATGCAGGATTGGTTCAACATCTGCAAGACCATAAATGTAATGAAATACATCAACAGATGTAAAAACAAAAAACACGTGATTATTTTGTTAGACATGGAAAAAGCTTTCAATAAAATCAAGCATCCATTTTTCATTAAAAAAACTCAAATATCTAGATAGAGATAGAACATACCTCAAAATTGTGAGAGCCGTCTACAAGAAACCCACAACCAGGATGCTACTAAACAGAATTTGGAACCATTTCCCCTGAAAACTAGAGCAAGACAAGAATGCCCACTCTCATCCTACATGTTCAACATAGTTTCAGAATTCCTAGCTAGAGCAATCAGACAAGGGAAGAAAATCAGGGGTATCCAAATAGGAAAAGACGAAGTTAAGTTATCCCTCTTTGCAGATGACATGATTCTATACCTTGAAACCCAAGAGAATTGGTCAAAAACCTCCTTGCACTGATAAGGAACTTTGGCAAATTCTCAGAGTATAAAATAAATGTGCAAAAGAGAGTTACATTCCTATACACCAACAATAAACAAACAGAAGCCCAAATAAAAAGCACAATTCCATGCACAATTGCCACATAAAAATGAAATACCTTGCTTTCTTCCTAACCAGAGAAGTAAAATATTTTTACAACAAAAACTGCAAAACACTGCTCAAAGAAATTAAAGATGACACA
The DNA here is from genome assembly GCA_963574415.1 of Tarsius wallacei. Classification (NCBI taxonomy): domain Eukaryota; kingdom Metazoa; phylum Chordata; class Mammalia; order Primates; family Tarsiidae; genus Tarsius; species Tarsius wallacei. The sequence goes on from CAUYQG010098652.1 coordinate 22,691, forward strand.
AACAAATGGAAAAATATTCCATGCTCATGGATAGGAAGAATCAACATTGTTAAGATGTCCATCCTACCCAAGACAATCTACAGATATAACACAATATTCATTAAATTACCAACAGCATTTTTCTCAGACCTGAAAATGACAATACAGGAATTATATGGAAACATAAACAACCATGGATAGCCAAAACAATCCTCAGGGAAAACAACAACAACCAAAAACAACAACAACAACATAAAAAGTGGGAGGTATCACACTCCCAGACTGCAAACTTTATTATAAAGCTACGATAGTCAAAACAGCCTGGTATTGGTACAAGAACAGGCATATAGACCAATGGAACAGGATAGAAATTCAGGAAGCAAAACCTCAATTTCCCAACCAACTCATCTTCGACAAAGCCTCCACCATCAACCACTGGGGAGAGGAGAACCCATTCAGTAAATGGTGCTGGGAAAACTAGCTGATTACATGCAGAAGATTAAAACAAACCTCCTACCTATCACCATACACCAAAAAACAACTCGAAATGGATCAAAGACCTAAACATAAAACCTCAAACTTTAAGAACATAGAAAATGCAAGAGACACTCTTATGGAAATTGGAATTGGCAACCATTCCTGACCAAAAGCCCAAGTTCCCATGCCATAAGAGATAAGAGAGACAAGTGGGACCTCATCAAATTGACAAGCTTCTGCAAAGCCAGAGAAACCACTAAGAGAGCAGAGAGACAGCCCACAAACTAAGAAAAAATATTTACCAACTGTATGCCTGACAAAGGCCTAACATCTAGGATCTACAAGGAACTCAAATGTGCTGAAAAGAAAATAATCAAACAGCCCTATTACAAAGTCAGCAAAAGATTTGAATAGATACTTCTCAAAAGCAGATATGAGCAGCCAACAGATGCATGAGAAAATGTACAGCCTCACTAGAAATGTAAATTAAAACCACACTGAGATACCACCTAACTCCTGTCAGGATGGCCATCATCAGTAAGTCAAAAACCAACAGATGCTGGAGCAGATGCAGGGAAAAGGGAACACTTCTACACTGTTGGTGGGAGTGTAAACTAGTACAATCTCTGTGGACAACAGTAGGCAATTCCTAAAAAATCTAAAAATCAGCCTTCCATATTACCCCACAATCCTACTACTGGAATATGCCAGGAGAAACTCAAATCACTCTATGAAAAAGATACCGGCACACACATGTTTATTGTAGCATTATTCCCAACAGCAAAAACATAGAACTAACCATGCTGCCCATCAGAAGAGAACTGGATTTAAAAAATGTAGTACATATACATGATGGATTATTACGCAGCCATCAAGGGGGAAAAAATTATGAACTGCCCAGCAACTTGGATGGAGTTAGAATCTATAATACTGAGTGATCCATTCCAGAAACAAAGAAGTGAGTACCATATGTACTTACTCATAATTGAACCTTGAACAATTATCATAACACTATAAGAAAAGGAGTTGGCAGTAGTGAGAAACTGCTGGGGGCGGAGGGACACCTCATCAACAAGGGGATCTGCATAATGAATATTTTTATACCTAACCGTGAATTGTATCCCACATCTTTAAAATTAAAAGAAATAAAAGAAAAAGAAAAAAGTTATGCTTAATACAGTATTTTCAAAAGCTTTTTAAAAATTTTTATTGGGGAGAACTCAGAAGATAATTCTTTTCTGTGACTCTTTTCTAAAACATGGTTGGACCATTACAATATTCACAGAGCTACTGCAATGTGTCAAACCTTATGAACATTTTATATGCATTACTACGTGTAAGCATTAACCTATCCCACCTTCAATAATTCATACTATTTTTACAAATGCTAGACTGACACCTAGAGGATGAAGCAGGTTCTTCAAAGCCATGACTATTAGTAAATGTTGGAGCTGGGGCAAACTCAGGATGTTGACACCAAAGCCTTTGCTCATAGCCCGTTCCCTGAAGCACCGCCAGGGAACAGAGATGCACTTTATAAAATTACTAAGCTGTTCAATTTTGTTTTTCGGCCATACTTGATATAAAATCTTTTTTCCTCATTTGTTTTATTCTAGAAATATACTACTCTATTTTGGCTTTTAATTCAAGTAAACAAATAATTGGTTAAACTTAGTATTATTATTATGTTTTTGCTTCTTTGGTACTAAATGATTGCTAATAGATTTACTTTATCATAGAGAATTACCAATGAACTGAAGGCTTAGTAAGTATATAAGGAATTTTCAAAGTAGCTACATACATCTAATATCAAATACACATAATATATAGAGAGGTCTGGATCTTTTTTCTTTTAATTTTATCAGTTAAAATTCTAGCACCCTTTTAGTCCATGTGTTATCACTCAGCAGAAGTAAGGGGAAATTGATTTTAAATCTACAACTTGACTTTTAGAGCATTTTGATATTTTTTGATTTACTGATTGGAAATTTAAGATAAATAATAGGTGTTTTGCTAAAACCAAAACTAGATTACAAAGCAACATTTATAAAGTATATCATACAATATGGCCAATATTCAAGAAACAATGTTCAGATTTCAGTATTACATTGTCAGCACCAGACAGTTATTATCGGTGCTTTTCTCTGTTCATGACATAATAAATTAAACACTGATGCATCATGCTGATTCTCCCATTACTGGAAATCATATTTTGTCTGAATTTTTCTCATGTCATTGTGTTCGTGATATATACATAATTGGCTTTATTGTCACACACTCACATAGCCACACACAAATGATGTGAAGCAATTGAGGAAATTACCAAAAAGATGTATTGTCATTACCTTGTCAGTACTTCAAATTGGGTTTTTAATCAGATACAGCCAGGTTATTTCAACCAGGCATAAATTAGTTGTATTTCTCTCACAATTTATCAGGTGTCTGTATGTTTCATTTATAGTACAACGACCACAGTTATTTACGAACTTTTTAAAAATGCTGTATTAGTCAGCATTCTATGGTTTTCTTTTAAAAATATATTCATTTAATTTTTGCAGCTACCCTTTTAACTTCTTATAACAGGCTCTGTTCTAAGCACTTGTTTAGTTTCAGCAAACTTAATCCTCACAGCACTATGAAAAATATACTATCATTTTACAGACAAGGAAACTAAGGCAATAAGGCTTTATGTAATTTGTCCAATGTTATACCACTTTATAACTAGTTTATGAAGCTATAGAACTAGTTTATGATTCAATTGGTCTAATTTCTGAGCCACTGTTCTCAAACATTTTGCAACATGCCTCTTAATTTACATAAAAATGGTTGTATGCCAGTTGAATTGGGCAGCTGGTAGCATCACCTTTAGCTTCAAAATAGTTCACTCTTTGAAGAAAAGATTCATACAAGTTCACCATATATGGACAAACACAATTTACAAACAGCAAACCTGAACACAAACCTAGATAATATAATTTTATATTTTACTATCCTGAATTTGAGTTGTACTTTAATATGACTTAGGCATCGATATATATATAAAATTTAGTATATACACATATATGTATATACTAAATAATACCTTTATATGACTTAAAGGAATGATTCCTTGCCTATTCAATTCATTCCCTTTTTATATGTTTTTGGTTTTGGATATAGCTTTAATCATGCTCCTTTTTTTCACCCTATTTGTGCTTTGTAAAGACTCAACAATAGCAGTATGTTATCAAATCCTATTTCTTTTTTTTATTATAAAGATGTGGGGTACAATTCAAGTATAGGTTTACAAACGTTGATTATGCAGGTACACTTGTTGATGAGGTATGCATCTCCCTCCTCTAGCAGTTTCCCTCAACTGCCAATCCCACACCCCTCCACTGACAGTTTCCCATTACTGCCAATCCCTCTCTTATAGTGTTATAATTGTTCAAGGTCTGCTTATGAGTGAGAACATATGGCACTCTGTTCTTTGTTTCTGTGATAGACCACTGAGTATGATCAACTCCAGATCCACCCAAGTTGCTAGGAAGTTCATGTTTGTCCTTTCTGGCTGCATAAATATACTAGGGTCTCTACCTTTAAAACAAGGAACAAAACCAAGAAGAGAACAGAGGTAACTACCTATCAAAGTAGTAATTATAAGAAGGAGAATGGAAGATTGTGGAAAAACTACTTAAGAAAATAGGATTTGATTGGACTGTTTTCTCAAGTAGTTTTTCCACAATCTTCCATTCTCCTTCTTATAATTACTACTTTAATAGGTAGGTACCTCTGTTCTCTTCTTGGTTTTGTTCCTTGTTTTAAAGGAAGAGACCCTAATATAACTTCCAAATGTGTGTTTGGATGTTATATTGTATTGTACTTCCTTGAATCTGTTCTTGAAGTATACTGATCATTTGGCTGAAAATAAATTTATTGGTTAATAATCATCTTTTTGTAACATAAAACTCATTGCTCCATTGACTTCTAGCAACTGTGCTCCTATGTGGCTTCGAAGAAATCTAATGTCACTTTTATTCTCCATTTAAAATAGTTTTAGATGTTTGTTCACCTTTTTCGTTCTTTTTTCATATTTTTCTCCTTCTGAAATTTTGGAAAAGCTTATTTATAGTTGTCATTCTAATAGCTAACATGAGGGTCTTTTTCATTTGTTGTAACGTATATTCACTGAATGATGTCTTTAACTTGCAGCTCATATGCTCAGATTTATAAGATCATAAATTTGCTCTTCTGTTCTTTTTCTGAAATTATTATTCTCATATTCTTTTGGTTTATGATTTATCTTATCAATACCTGAGAAGACACTCCATTTACATTTCCATCTTATCTTTTTCTGTCCACTTTAGAATATCTCCCTGATGATAATTTTATTAAATTTCTTCATTTACCCACTTTCAATCTTATAAAATGTTGTTTTCAGATGCTACTTGGTATGATTGACAGTACATTTAAACCAGATGTTTATGATTTACTTGATAGAGATGAACAAAAATTAAGAATATATAACCAAAATATAAATGTTATAATAAATTTAATAAGAAAATAGATGAAGGAGAAAGTAATTCTATCTCTGCATGAACATTAATGATGACTTGAGACACTTCTGGTTGTTAGAAAGTTCTTCCTCCCACAGTTAAAATCTGACTATCTGTATTATTTTTCACCCAGGTATCGCCTTTCTGTCCTCTGGAGATACTGTAAATTCATAGCTTACATGATGACTTTTAAAAATGCACTTTGGGAAGCTGAGGCAAGATGGTTGCCTGAACCCACGGGTTTGAGACCAGCCTGGGCATCCGGGGAGACCTCATCTCCACAATAAATTTTTTTTAAAATGAGCTGGGCGTGGTGGTGCACACCTGTAATTCCAGTTACCTGGAAAACTAAAGTGGAAGGATCGCCTGCACCCAGCAGTTTGAGGCTACGGTGGCCATGAACGTCCCACTGCATTCCAGCCTGGGCGATAGAGTAAGACTTCAAACAAAAATTTTTAAAAATTGGCAATCAGCTATCATGTTGCTCCTTAATGGTTTCTTCTTCCAATTGAACATACCACCTCCCACCCCCTTTTTCAAATTCTCCTCACCTAACAATTTCTCACAGTGTGCTTTCTTGGGCAGCCTCCTCTGGCACCTAGAAATAAATTCCTGAGTTGTACAGCAATAACCACCAGGTTGTGTGAGACTGCACTTTGATATGAACTTAAGAGCCAAGGTAATTTGTTATACTATGGGGTACAATAACTAGAAATAGAAATACTTTCGAGCAGTGCCAGGAGTATATGGTATAAGCAAGGATTTCCCCAAATCCTGTCTTTTTTTCTTCTTAACCCCAGGCTTTCTTTCAGCCTCCCCTCCCACCCCCATCCCCACCCCCACTGGCACTAACTGATGAGCCCATTCACTCTGTACTTGAACTAAACAAAAGTCTCAGAGTGTAAGATAAAGAAACAGATTAAGGTGAGTGTGAAAACTGCTACCTTAGCCAGGTCTTGAGCAATGTCTTGCCAGCAAAAGATTTGATTGCAATAAGCTACAACCAGAGGTAAAGTTCTACACACTGTGTACCTGTCTGAGAAAGGACAATAGGACATAGGTGTTCCTTACTTTTTCTTATAATTTTGTTCAATATAAACCAGATTATTTAAAGGTTTTTTTTTTTTATTTGAAACTTAGAGTCTTCTTATGTTCAGGCTTTAAAAAGATAATTACAGTTAATTGCAAATGCCTCACCTGTTAATGCATAACTATAATACAGTCACTAACAACACAGGGAGATAGACAGCACACGTCTCTAAATTTTCCTCAGTTTAGGAACTATTTACAACATTTTCTCTAATTACAGAAGTAACATATCTTCACAGGGGGTTAAATTCACTCAGAATCTTCACATCTAGAAGTTATTTGTGCAATTTTTAGAGTTTTTGTTTTGTTTATTTATTTATTTATTTTTCGAGTTGGGGGTCTCACTCTGTCACCCAGGCTGGAATGCAGTGGAATAATCATGGCTCACCATAGCCCTAACCTCATGACCTCATGTGATCCTTCCGCTTCAGCCTCCCAAGTAACTGGGACTACAGGCATGCTCCACAACTCCCAGCTAATTTCTCGATTTTTTTTTTTTTGGAAGGAATAAAAGGGATCTCGTTATGTTGCCTAAGCTGATCTTGAACTGGGTTCAAGCAGTCCTCCTGCCTTAGCCTCACAAAGTGCTGAGATTAGAGGTGAGATCCACCATGACTGACAAGTTTTAAATTGTTAGTGTCATTTCTAATAGATTTACATCATTTGAGATCATAGTATTCATGATAAACTGTAACTTGCGTTCTAAAATTAAAAATATAGTGATAACCTTTTAGTTTCTAAATGTTGATGTGCTTTTAATAAATATATGATATTTCATGAAAAAAATTATCATACTAGTTTTGTAAAGTCAATTCCTTATTAATAATCCTTTGGTCGATGTCAGGCTTCCACTATTATAAATAAGGGCATGTTTATCCTTGTATATACAAATAGATACATATTAGAGAATTCAGTTTCAAAGAATAATTAAGTATTTAAACTTGAAAAGCATATCTGATTAAATATAGAGGGATATCTGATAGAAAAATTAATATATTTTAGGTGTTAGTCATATTTTTAATTTGGAAAATGTAAGCACAATATGCCTCATTGTGTGTAATGTTTTTATATTTCATCTAGTAAACCGGTTTCTCTCAAAAAGAGAATAGTATTGCCAGCACGTTCTAAATAAATAGAATTTGAACATTAATTTCTGAACCAAAAAAAGTGTAAAGGCTATTTTTCCTTTAAATGTTATAATTATTTAGCAAAACAAAGTGGAGAGAAGTGAGATATATTGTCTGGCTCACTGCGGGAGAACATTACAATTCAGATCAGGAGGATTCCTAGTCTCTGAACACGTTCCCTGACCTGCCACTGCTGGTTTTAGCAAAGCTGTAGTTGCCTGCACCTATAAAGAGAGAAGCAGACATTGCCTTTGTTGGGCTTATCTTGTGAAAGAAAAAAATATTACCAATCAAATGTTCTGAAGCTAGATTCCTGAAGCTGCTTTCACAGAAGTACCACGAAACAAAATATTTTACTGAAAGAAGCCTCTTTCCATTCTGTGTATTCACACATGTGCAGCTTTGATAACACACGCTTCCCTCACCATCAGTATCTTGAATGCCGAACAAAATCAGGAAGGCATATTCTCCAGCTCTTTTGCATTCTAGACATCTCAAAATATACATGGGTTTTTGTTTGTGTATGTGTTTTCTCCTTTCTGTCTGTTGCAGGAAGTAATCATATTCATAAAAGCAATACTACTGTTTCTCCATATAGATGATGAAGAACAGCTGTCTTTGCCTAAAACCCTCTTTGTGTTAGCATCAGAGGCCAGAGCTGCTTTCCTTAGCATATAAGTTACCCCACCCCAGCAGTGTTTGACTTTTACTGCTTACAGAATCAGGTAGAATATCAACCGTAGTCAAAGACAATTCTTCTTACAACTATGTTTGGTCAACAGAATGTAAATCTCAAAGCTTCACCTTATGTTTCAGGAAATATGAGAAGCATGTTTAAATGATTGAGATGTAAATGAACTAATGCCAGAAAAAGATATCCTATTTTTCCCTTGGCCAAGTGTAGTAAACACTCTCACTTGTGCATATGCATGTGTGTGTCTCACCTGTATTTCTTTTTTTCAGAATGTAAATATCTACTATACTTTGTTAAGATTTATCTTGCTCACCTCCCGAGTCTCAGCACCCAGTACAGTATCCACCACAAATATTTAATCCATGGTTGCTCATGTGACTGAATATTTTATGCATTAAATTCTCATATCACTCATCTACTCTATAGGTGTATAAAGAAAATTATTTGACATAACATTTAATGGAAAATAAGAAGAGTAAAAAAAACTGCAATCTAACTTTTGGTTAATTATTTGGTTAAGAAAGGATTTCCTCTGGTGTATTTCTCATGAGTTTTTCCTATTCTGAATTCTGCTGAGCTTCAAACTCAGTGGAAGAAAATAAAAAATAATTACATGTTTAATATTTCTTCATTTGCATTTGCTTGTTCATAAATATGCAAATATAAATTTAAAAATTGTTCTCGTTGTAACTAATGCCCCATGCCCATTAAAGCACAACTTTTGAGACAGAGTGATTCCACATTTGTAGGCTCTGCAGCAGAGATGTACATAAAGTACAGGAATGTGATTCCTTATAGATTTGAAAAGTAGAATTAATCAATAAAACTCATTTATAAACTGCACTAATACATGAGAATATTGTCAAATATAGCATATAATGGTATGTGTAAGCAGTGCTATTTAGAAAAAAATGAAAAAAGAGAAAACAGAAAATTTAGAGAAACTTACCAACAGGAAGAAGCAAGTTGAAGGGGAGGAAAATCAGATTATTTACAATTGGCATATCTGTTGTCAGTCTTGTACAAATTACATAAACACTATTATATTTTCAGAGAATGCCGACTATATATTCAGGATTCCAATAAATGATGTTAAGTCCAAAATGCATACTATGTAAATATACCTAGAATATCTTTCCAAAGGAATGCTCCACTAGCCCTATCCTGAGTTAAGTTTACATATATATATATACATATGTATATATATGTATCACAATTGCAATTTATAGTTCTGTATTAAACATAAGGTCTCTTTCCCTTTAGGATTGACCTACATATGAGAAAAAAGAGAATTAAGAAAAGACTAAGTTCAGGAAAATACCTTCTGAGATATTGGATACTACTTTCCAATCCCTTATATACACCCAACAAAGTCAATATGAGATTTTCAGATCTATTTTTGGTAGATTCAACAAGGAAGTATTAATATTCTTGGTTTATTAGCACATCTTTCACAAAATCAGAACTTGTGAACTAGAAACTACTTAAGATAAAAATCTCTTTTTACTCTCCAGTTCAGAGATGAGGAAAACAGAAAATACAAAGTGAATTACACATTACATGGTCTATGCTATCACAATTGGAAGAAAAACAAAATCCCTTCATTCTCAATTCAATGTGCTTTCCTTTGCCCAATATTAACACAATTTTCACCCATCAGCATGTTTTACATATAGAAATCATAAGGACCAGTAAATGATGTAGATAATGAGGTAAACACAATAATAATTAATAGAGTTTTTCCTTCCTCTTCTGTTATTTTCATTCTTAATAGATAATATCTCACAAGTCTTGTCAGCAGTTAACAGAATTATCAGAATTCTGTATTTGTTCTGTGTGACAATAAAGGTTTTCTACAAACAAATCAATATTCCATGGTTATGTTTTCTAATGGTACTTAATTGTTCTTGCCACATGTATCTTATTAACTATTTGGACACAAGGAGTAGACATGTGGCTGGATCAAATCAAAACATTAAAAGAAGGAATGAAGAAAGAAAGACAAAGAGAAATAAGAAATGGAAAGAGAGAAAGGTAAGACAGAGAAAAGAAGAAAAAATTAGGAAAGACTCCAAACCAGTGCTTAATGATGGCTACTAATTCAGATTCTCTTGGCCTAGTTTCAACAATATGCTGAGAAATTCAGCTGACCATGACTGTTATACCAAGTAGATATAACCCGTTCAGTTTTAAATCTAGTATGCTATCTTGGACCCCAGGTTAATAAAATCACTTTTAAATTTTTATGGTTATGAGCAAAAAAATAAGAATGATTACAGAGCTGTTCTCTATTTTAGAAATAAAAAATACATAATATTTTTAAATGATACCTGTGATGATGTTAGTAATATCATTTGGTTTTGTTTATCACTGGAAAAACAATTATTGATAAATGGCTTCTGTTTTAGTCACATAGATATTTGACAATGTTCAAAGTGATGTGGTTATCAGCTGTGGAGATGAGCTGTCTTGTTGGTTTACATGGCATTTCCTGGAATGCAACAACCCTCCCACCCAACGCCCTTGGAGAATCCTAGAGTTCTAGAGCGGATGCTGATTTTAGGTTGGCAGTGACAAAAAGTGGCCTATTTCATCGTTGTCACTTGCCTCAGATTCCCCAAGCCCATTCAGTCACTTAGGTTAGAAATTAATTTGGATTATAAAAGAAATAAGCTTTTCCCTTACAGTCCAATTTTGTTCAGCAGGGTATTAAATTTTTCTTATGGAAGAAGCTCATGGTAATATTGGTTATTTTGATTTCACTATATAAACATAATTCTTTATGTTTATAAAAGGATCGTGTCAAAGTAAATATACCTAAAATGGTATATCTTTTGGAAACTAATGGAAAATGGTTGGCAGGGATCTGACCTGTGGCCCTTCTGATCCTTAAACTGTTATCTTGCCTGATTTGATTTTAGGAAAAGCAAACGCATGATATCCATTTCTGTTTTCTCCACCACCTGCTTGATCTAAGTACTGACTCAGTAGGTTTGTTGAAATAACTTAATTGAGAAAGTAATTAAGGCCAGAACTAGTGGCTTATGTATGTAATCCTAGCACTTTGGGAGGCAGAAGGGAGAGAAGTGCTTGAGGTGAAGAGTTAGCCTAGGCAACATATTGTGGCCTCATCTCTAAAAAAAAAAAGTTAGACATGGTGACGCCTGTAGTAAGTTGCAGAAGGATCTTCTGAGTCCAGAAAGTTAAGGCTTCTGTGAGTTATGATCATGCCACTGCTCTCCAGTCTGGGATGCAGAATGAGACCCTGACTCAAAAAACAAAGCAAACAAATACAAATAAAAAGTAATTATATCCCATAATTTAATAATATGGTGTAATGATCAGAAAGAGTAGCCAAACAACCAGCAATGCTTCACGTAGAACTGGTGTTCTTTTTGATAAAAGGATTTAGTAGATTACATTTGCCTTTGATCCCTTTATCCCCATCTCCTACCCTTTAACTCCTACAAAAACAGCATTCTCCTGCATCTTGTTCTTGCCTTTATCTTTTGAACATCAACATCTGCTAGTGAATATCTCATTTTCATGCACTGTAAATGACTTAGAACAGTTTTAATCATTACCTTTTAAGTTAATTGTAAAATTTCAAGCATGGGCGGATCATTCTAATGGGTGTTTGCGGAAACCATTTAGTCTAAGCTGTGGTTGAGGGCAGAAGAAAAAAATCAGGAATTACACTCATAAAACCTGAACAAAAAATGGCCACAGTAGAGGAAAACTCAAGGGAATTGGAAGAGTAAACCTGATTAGGCAGAGAAATGCATACCAAGTTTTGAAATGAGCCAGGCACGGTTGCTCACACCCATAATCCCAGAACTTTGGTAGGCAGAGGTGAGGTGATTGCTTGAGTTCAGGGATTAAAGACCAGCCTGGGCAAATTGGAAAGACCTTGTCTCTACAATAAATCAAAAAATTTAAGGGGCATAGTGGCATGCACCTGTGGTTCCAGTTACTTGGGAGGCTGAGGTAGAAGGATTACCTGAGTCCAGTGGGTCAAGGCTGCATTGGCCATGAGAGCGTGCCGCTGCACTTCAGCCTGGGTGTCAGAGTGAAACTCCAACTCGAAGAAGAAGAAGAAGAAGAAGGAGGAGGAGGAGGAGGAGGAGGAGGAGGAGGAGAAGAAGAAGAAGAAGAAGAAAAGAAATGGATCCAGTGGAGGAGGAGGAGGAGGAGGAGGAGAAGAAGAAGAAGAAGAAGAAGAAGAAGAAGAAGAAGAAGAAGAAGAAAAGAAATGGATCCATTAGAGGCAAAAGGGATGTTCCAGATACCTCCCCTTGTGACCAGATACACACCTAGAGAATGATCATTTGCACCCCTTCCATTCGTGCTGCTTACATTTGTGGTTACAAGCTGTATCCCACAAGTCTTTAAATTTTTAATGTTGTATTGGAAAATTAGCTTTTTTGAGCTGTTCAACTTTTCAAAATTAGGAATTCCAAATATTCTTTTAATTTTGATATTTACTGCAAAATGTTTATGTGTATGGTCACTCTGCTACTGATTGTTTTCAATGAGTGCTGTATATTTTCCTATCTACTGACATATAAAAATTTATAAACAAATGTAAAATTAGAATTAATTATATCACCCTTCCACACTACTGGTTTTGATGCCCAGAAGAATTATAAAGCAATGAATTTGGCAAAAAACAAACAAACAAAAATCATATCAACTGAAATGCTTCCTTAAGCATATTTAGCCACCAATGAGATTTTTTTCTCTGGGTCTATAATCATTAACTATAATAAAACAATAAAGGTTTTTTTACAACTCTTTATATCATAGAAGAAGAATTCAGGAGTTTCTTTTTTAAATTATTATTCACTCACAAAACTATTTACAGTATTTAATGCTTGCAGTAGGTGCTGTGTTAGGTACTAGTCTATGAAGATAAATGAGAAAAATACATCTTACACAATTAAAGTATAGAATGGTTCTAACATAAAGAAAAGATAAATCTTTTAGTTGATGGATATCTTAAGTATGCCTATCTGATTTTTACAAAGACATTAATATATTAAATTATTGCATGTAGCCCTGAACTATGCACATCTACTACGCATTAATTTTTAAAAGTATAATATATGCTTAATAAGTATAGTAACACACCTAAACCTATACATGAATGCATGCACACACACACACACACACTCCCCAAAATAAATATGCAGTTAGAAAGAAAGTAAACCTTTTTTTACACTGCTAAGTTTACTTATAATTTTATTCAAATCATATAAAGAGCTTTGCTCCTTTGTTGAATTTAGTTGCATTCAAGGCCTCCAGAAAGTTTTTCTGACCAACCTTTAAAACCAAGACAGAATTGATTCCTTCTTTATCTCTATCCCCTCAGCAACATGAAAAGAAATCTAACATTATCTTTTAGTTATTTCTAAATCTCTTTATCTGGATACATGATGGCTGTTCCTCATTCCTGTAATATCTCCCATATATATACTGACTGCACAGAACATAGGTGGTTGAACATATTTGCTGAGGTGAATTAAAATTAAAGGAAAATGAGTCTATACAAGAAATAAACTGAAAGTGAATGTTTTAACCTGCTATTCTGTAACTAATAGATTTTTAAAGCTATTTGGCTGCACTTGCTATAAAGGGAGGGTGGTAGCCTATGACACAGGGAATAACAGCTGTAGAGAGAAGATGAATAATTGCGCATGAAGCTGTTCTAAGAAAAGTGAAATGTATCTCCCCCATCAGCACTTTCTTTAGAGATATTTTTTGGGGTCAAAGTATGTGATCCAAACCAAATATAGCAAGGATGGGCATTAGGGTTCCTTGTGGGAAGATAGAAACAAAAATGAGTAGGTTAACTCTGGTACTGAGTAGATAAGAGAAATCACGTTTCTGTATCCATGTATCCAATTACTGCATAGAATACATACCCTATTAATGCATATTACTGCATGTATCCTATTAATGCATCTTGACTAAGAACATCACAAAGCACTCAATTTTTCCTTAAGAAACCTACTGATACAGAAGCAGGTGTTAGTCTATTGGAGCCATAGGGAATTTCTTCAGAACTCCCTATGCAACAATTTGGCAAACACCATCACTTTGTTAGCCATACAGCTGTGCTTTTTTTCCTCAGAGCCCAGCTCAGTTACTGACATTAGACAGTCTCATGCCACAGGAAGTAGGTCAGAGCCCAGAGGGACTTCTACTCTCAACCTAGGAAGATGATGGAGCTGAATTCTACTATTCTAGAGTGACTCTAACCCTGCCACATCACCCAGGCACAAGCCTTGACCATTGTAGATAAAGGTAGATAGTGAACAGGCTTCCTTCAAGTAATTATGCATGATGGTGATGGGAAGATCACTCAGGACTGGGAGCAAACAGAGCATGGGAGCCCACTCCAGGATTGGACATGACCCCTCAACCACCCCGCTTTTTTTCTTGTTTTTAGCAATGTCTGGCTCTTGGCTGCAATCCAAGTACCAAGATAAGAGTGCACCAAGCTAAACAACTTCTTTGTCTTGGGGACTAACAGATATTCAGAGGCATCCTTTATGATCTTAAATTTGATTAGACCCCCGAGGAATGGTACATTGACTTTCATGCCCCATATAGTGTAAGGTTTGAAGGCTGAACTATGGACATAAATGAGGCATAATATCTGCTGTACCTGCTGGAATGATAGCCAGCTCAGTCTTATGGACTTGATTCCCCCTAGCCAAAAAAAGAAGAGTCACCAATCGAGTGTGAGAAAAAAACATAACATACATATATATACACATATATATGATATTGAAGAATATAATACTTAAATCCTTCTTATTTTTCTTATAAACAACAAATCTGTTTTAATACCAACTCTTTTCCAAGTATATATTATTATCTTCACAGCTTGGACAATTAAGAAGTGCCAAGAAAAGAATTTTTTTTCCTGCTCAAAAATTTAAGAAATGGCATATTATTTTCAGTTTTCATAAACTATTTCACAAATTGTGGCATGAATAAAATGAATATTCATTTATAAAAAGTCTCAGAATATATGGAAACTCTCTTTCTCTTTTATTCACCTATGAAATACCAGGTTGTCATAACAAACTTTAAAGGCTGAACTTGACTGAGACAGTGTGTAGTGTCCAAGAGCTAGTTCCAGGTAATTCATAATCCAACAGACGTATAAACAAATACAGCTTAGCTGTCATTTGAAAGCAAGAAAATATCAGCTATCTAAGCTTGATAAATGACTGAAAACATACGAAACAAAAGTAATTATTTATTGAAGACTTGACAGATGACTAAACTTGTTGACATTCCCCATTTCCCTTCAGAAAAGTGATACTATAGATTGATGAAGTATTAAACCGGCGGTAGCTTTCAAAAATTTATTGGTTTATTTATTTTTATAAATATTCTTTTTCTACAAGCACCAGTAAAAAGTCTCAGTTTACAATGTTGCTAGAGAAATCGTCAAAGGAAAATAAGTAGAACTTTTAGTTTTCTACTCTATTCATAGAATGAAAAATAAGATAATCAAAAACAGACACTAATTATTATTAAATCTGGAAAAAAACTATTTAACTTGCAAGATTAACATATAACTTGTGCTATTTCTTTCGAACTTGCCAGCAAATATAATCAAACAAAATGCTGTTCAACAAGAAGCCAGAAAAATATAATTGTAAACAGAACTACAGGTCATTTTCAATGACCCTGTGACTGACGTTCATAGTTTGTTTGTTTTTATAAATCTGATTGCAAAAAATTTTCCACATAAATCCAGGCACTGACATTTATGTCAAAACCATAGACCTAATATTGTCGACATCTACAGAACTTCTGTTATCCTCAGAAGCTGTTGACATTTATTTATTTTATATTTTGCTTACAAAAAAATATTTTGAGTGATATCTTGATAATTTATATTAAAAAGGTGTTACTGAAGAGAAATAAAGCACAAAGTGTTCGTTATGTTGAATGAAAATATATTCACAAAGGTGATATAACATTTTAGAGACAATATCATTACCCCTTCTCATATTCCTCAGAGATTTGCAGTGACCCAAAATGTAACAGAAAGAGGACTTTAGACTAATGTGAAATTTTGACTGTATGTAAGCCAGACCTGAAAGAATCCTAGGAACATGAACATATTACATATTATTTATTTATATATATTGCAATAAAACTATTTTATATTAAGATTTCATAAATGTTCCTGATATATTTTATAAGATAAAACTCAAGGTTGCAAGCTACTTATTTATCAGAGTTATTTTATGAATGAATGCAAGCTAAATTTCATCTTTTGCGGTGTATTACATACAATGCTACTTCATGTCTTCAGACACCAACCAAATATTTTCAGCAGACTGGAATTTTAAGTGCTTGTACACCATAATTCAATTATAGAAAATGTCATTGAAATGTAAATAAAATTGCATAGATATACATGCTACTTAATGTTCTAATATTTTTATTAAAATTGAGTAGGTTATATATCATTTAATAGTTTTGGTATTTTTAACAAAGTTATCATAAAATTGACATGTTTCTTCTTAATGACAGGCATGACCTTATTTAGTAAAAGTATATTTATGAATATTCAACAACTGCTTAAATCATCCTAATAAATCAAATAGTTGGATTACTTTGATTATAGAAGGAATCTATGCTTGAGGCCATTAAGTATATATTAAAATTTTGTAAAGAAACAATTTGAAAAGAGACAATGTAAATTTTTTGAAAGAAACATAATAGATGTGCAAAGGCGTCAAGCTAATAGAGAAAGTAGTCATGAATAATAGAAGGGGAAACTGGTGACAGTATAACTTGAATTTTACCATGGGACCTCAAGCAAAAATGATTTTGTCTAAGAGATGAAAAGGAATTTATAAGGGAAAAGGGAACTCTCCATGGACTAAATCCTTTTTTAGTTTATCTTCCACAATTTGTCTTGTCTTTCACAAAAACTTCACTTAGTTCCCAAATATGGTATTTCCACATGGGGATTTTTCTCTCCTGCCCTTTCTGTAGTTGCTGTAAATCTATCTATGCATAAAACTTAACTACTATAACCACTATGAATTTATCTGTAGTCTCTGTAGCTAGAATTAATTTTCTTCTCTCTTGTGCTTCGACAACACTTTCTACTTATATTAAAGTATTTACTGTATGACACCTTGCATTACAAATCTTTATGTACACGCTAGTGTTTTCCCTGGTTTGTAGTTCTCTTGAAGACAAGGGCAGGCTGACTTACACTTGCAGTCGTCATAATACCTAGAGAACTCAGCATGGGACCATTTTAGATAGTAGATACTTGATACAATTCAATTAAAGCATGTCATGGACATGTTAAATTAAGACTCTAATCAAAGAGTTTGCTAGTGACTAGGCTAAAGTTAAAAATCTTCCAAGTATATTATGTGTGGAACAATCAAATATATGTGCTCTTTAGGAGAATGGGCAATCTCAAAATTTTAACTTACTTAAAATTCAAAAGTCCTCAAATATTTGAGGACTTCTAGTGGCAAAGCAAACAGTTTTCAGAGGCATTTGAGGCATGGCATTCCAATAGTCTAGAAAGTCATATTTTTAGGAAAATTTATATAGGATGAATCTATAACAAATGAGAAAATTATTTAAAAGCTTAATTTTTAAAAACCACTCTTAGTAGCAATAATAATTATTAATATAATAATAACTTCATTAGTCTTCTAACATTTTTTAATACTAACTATGATATAGGAACCATACTAAGTGCTATGTGTTTATGATATAAATTTTAATGTTGGTGATATCATTCCATTTTTATTCTTATAATAATCTCTATCATAATTTTCATTATAAAGATCAGAAATTCAAGTTTAGGAAATTTTTCTGAAATTTTATAACCCTCAAATTAGTATTTAATATTTGTATAGCTATGTAGATTATATATAGATATAGCTACTTGTGGAATATTTTTAAAGACCTAATAAAATTTAATTTTCAATGTTAATTGCATAATTTGGATCTCCAATGTATGCCATATATAATTATCACTCCATTTTGGACCAGGTCTCCAAAACATATATTCATGAGCCCCAGAGTATATATCCATGAATTTTGGTATCTATCCCAGGGAATAGTACTTGCTGCCTCAATATCTGTGGAAGGAAAAAGGGAGGTAATAATGAAAAGAGGGACAAAGCAAATACTATTAAATGGCTATTCAAGTACCCTTGATATATTAGATAGCTGGGCTCGGTGGCTCAGCCTGTAATCCTGCGCCTTGGGAGGCTGAGGTGAGTGGATTGCCTGAGCCCGCGGTTTCGAGATCCGCCTGGGCAACTTGGTGAGACCTCATCTCTACAATAAATTTAAAAATTAGCCGGGTGTGGTAGCGCGCACCTATAGTTCCAGCCACTTGGAAGGCTGAGGCGGAAGGATCGCCAGAGCCCGCAGGTGGAGGCTGCAGTGGCCGGGAGTGGCCACTGCACTCCAGTCTGGGTGACAGAGTGAGACTCCAACTCCAAAAAAAAAAAAAAAAAGATATATTAGATATTATTTCTGATGGTAATCAGTCAAACGTTTATAAGCAAAGGATAATGCAATCAGCAACTAATCAGTATGTATTCTAAATAATAGGACTATGGCACATCATTTCATGTCATGTTATATTAGCAATATCTATGCAAACACATGCATTATTACACTCACTATTTATTACAATACAACTCTATCAATGCAGTAACAACTGGTAGTGACCTGAGAGATATACCACTGTAACAAATGAACATTACATGTTATTTATGTTCATTACATGTTATTTATATGATATTTATGGTTTTTCACTATAAGGGGCTCATTTCTGATTTGAACTCTGAACAGAAAATATATATTTCAAAAACTGGTTTAAAATCATTTACCCATCTTGACTAATGCCTACTACAATTAGAACACTGAAGACCAAGAAGAACTAACACAGTGAGATAAGCAGCTTAGATACTGACCACTCAGAGAGGCAACAGGTTACAGAATCACAGTTGTCTTTAGAACTGGCGCCTAAAGAGAGATGAGAAATCCTTGAGAAAATAAGTGAGCATCACAGCCCACACAGCACATGCTACATTGTGAACAAAAGCCCAAGATGTTCTTTCTCTTTGTTGTTTCTGCCATACAGAGTCTCTGGCACAGAGAAGTTGCTCAGCAAATATTGTGAAATAATATAAGTAAATCTAAAAGCTAAAATTTAGACTCAGGCAGAGAAGAGATTGCTCATGCTTTGTCAAGGCTTTCTCCAAGCCCTTAGTGAGTGAGATGATGCATATTGTAGTACATATTGAACATTTTTCATTGTGAAATATAAGTTGAGTCACTTTCAAGAAAATTTTGGGGCTTTCTGAAGTCAATATATAAAGTTTGATATTTAAAAAAATATTTCTAGACACCTGAAACTTATGAATCATATTAGTTATTACAGCTAAAATTCTAATTCTGAAAATGAACCAAAGAAGGTGAAGCAAATTTTTATTTATTTATTTATTTTTCAAGTCAATATCTCACTCTCAACCAGGCTGGAGTGTAATGATGCAATCAAAGCAGCCTCAATCTCCGGGGTTCAAAATTCCTCCAGCTTTGACTTCCCAAGTAGCTGGGACCATAGGTGCACACTACCATGCCTGACTAATTAAAAAAAAATGTTTTGTTATGTTGCCCAGGCTGGTCTCAAATTCCTAGCCTGAAGTGATCCTCCTGCTTCAGCTTTCCAAAGTGTGGGCATTACAGGCATGAGCTACCACACCTGGCTGCACCTTTTATAATTATGTCCAATTATGGCTTATTTCTAACTGTTGTAGATCCATGTTACACATGATAAATTTTTAGCCATTCGAATCCAGGAAAATAGCTTCCAATTCCTAATTTTCAAATATCTTTATCAGAAACTTGTTGGAACTGTTCTAGTTCTATGACATAATTTCTCAACTGATTTTGAAAGTGATATCTCAATTTGCTTTGATTTATGTGTCTGAAACTACTGCTTCAATGTTTTCTGATTTTATGTCTGCATAATAAAATTCCTGCTTTGCTCATTAAATGTTGGCAAACCATCACCTCCATATTTCTCTGGATACTGACTTTGTCAAGCTTCCAGCTTAATTTCAACCAACCATCTCTGAAAATGATTTTCCAACAACTGAGTTCCCAAGCAACCAGGTGTTCTTCCTCACTCTGATCTGTTTGTACCTAATCCAGGCATGACAAATAGTATCCCAGTCCAGCAATAGTTTATATTCATCATGAGGCTTTCTATCATGAAACTTTCCAAACTTCGGTCATTCAATTATTTTCTTAACAATTTTTGCTTCATCTGCATATAACCTGCTCTGTTATCACTATGACTTTACTATATAACATTTTATGATGAAAGGGATTTACTTCGTTTTTATGTTAATCACTGCAAGTGCAGATATTTGAATAATTCTTGCCATATAGTGAATACTCAGGTAACATCTGTTGAATAAGCAAATGAACAGATGAAGGTATGACTAGATGAATTTGATCAAAATAGTGCAATACAAGCAAAGCACTATTATTACATGCTACCTCTGTCCCGTTGCTTTCTGAATGGTCTGTCCTAGAGATTTACCTCATCTTGGTTATGAAGGGAAGTTTACAAGTAATAAACAAAGATGAAAGATTACTTCTAAACCAAAATGAGACAGGTTCTCTTTGTCTCAGATCCTTGTCACTCTAAGTATGGTTCCAGGATCAGTAGATCAAGAATCATGCAGGCTTTTTTTTTTTGGAAACACAGTGGCAGGTTCTATCTCAGACTTATTAATGCAGAATCTATGCTTTAACAAGATGCTCAAGTAATTCACATTTAAGTCTGAGAAATCCTGTCCTATGTAACTAGAAAGAGTTACAGAGAATTGAAAAAGAAAATATATTTCTCACTGGGTTATGTAACCCAACGTAACTTGATTCTAAATGAGTACTGAAGAATAGAACTTTTTGCAGTAATAGAGATGTTACTCTAGCCACAAAGTAGGTGTAGCTACTTATCACTTTAAAGGAAACTAATACAAAGAGTAGAATTTTAACTTTTAAAATATTTCATTCAGTTTAATTCCACTTTTAATTAGTCAATGTGGCCAGTGGCTGCTGTGTTGGGGAGTATTCATTTATTTAATCAGGGAAACAATTGCTAAACTTTTGAGAACACTTGTATGCTGATCTAAAGATGTAAAAATGGACGATTACATGATAGGAACAAGAATTGCATCCATGAAAACCTCAGGGAAAAAAATCATGCATTCAGATTATTATGTCATAAATTTTACAAATGATTTAAGACACTAATGATAATATTTCAAAATAATAAATAGCAAAGACTGCTAGTTAGAGCTAAGAAAATAAAAACAACCATTAGGCTCTGCTTGTTCCTTCAAATCCCATTAAGATGACAAAAATATATAAACTTAGATAAACAAATAAAAATGAGAATTGAAAGAGACAAGAATGAAAAAAAGAACATTGTGAAAGTTAGAAAGCAGAAAAGTGGCAACTGACACACTGTGCCCTCAAATGTTGGGTTCTAAACAATGATAGTAGGAAAAGTCAAGAATTCATGCAATGTCTGCCGCAGACAGCCTAGAGGAACCAACACTGCCATTACTGAGCCCTCTTTGGGAACAGTAATAAAAGAGAGGTTGCAAACAGGAGATCTGAAAGAAAGTACATAAGAAACATGTAGACACCAACATTTCTTCCCCTATTCTACTTAGCCAGGGAACTGTCTTCAACTTTATTCCTTCCCCGATGTCTCATTGCCTAAGGCGAAGCCTTGGAAGAAGGTTAAGGTTTCATTCTCTGGAATGGTGAAAAAAGAATCATGGATATTAGCCATAGCTGAGAGCAGAGGCAGGTTTTCAAAACAGAAGAATTAAGAGAAAATTTACTCCCTAAGTAAAAGTCGGACCTGCACTGGTTATCTCTGCTCAGCTCCCAGAATTCTGACAACTAGGATTATATCCTACAATCTCTTACTTTATCAGCCAAGAGAAAAATAAAAAAGAAAACAGAAATGAACAATAAATGTCAAAAGATACAGTAAGAAAGTCTTCAAGGAAGTAAAGCAAAAAGACAAATTGGTGAAAAATAGATGCATAAGATAACTCAAAGAAAAGTATCTGAATAATAGAAGTACCACAAAGAGAACAAAAACTGAGACCAAGAAACCATGAGCGATATAATTTCCAATTCATGTCCTAGAAGCAAAGATATATATTTTCAGATTAAAATGTCTCCTTAAGTTTCCTGCACAACGAATAGAAAAAGACTCACACCAACATTCAACATTGGGATTTTCAAAACATCAGAAATCAGCTTCTGTAAGTCTCTTCAGTGAAACCTTCCAACCTCTAACTACTGCCGGCTTTGCTGATTTTTTTTTCAGATTCTTTCTTCTAAATTCTTCCCATAAACATCAATTGACAATTTTTTCTAGAGCAAAAGTATGTCTCTAGTGGGACATACTACCATCCATACTGTTGCAAGAAGCAATTAGAGTAGTATTTTCCACCAAAACAAGGAAACAATTGAATACAGAAGAAGATTCAAAGTTCTAGGGAAAAAAGGAAGAGAATACAAATGAAAGTTGGAAGAAATAAAATTAGGATAATTGTTAAAACACAGTCGTTGAGTATTGGAATTCTAGAGAGTAGTCAAACCAGATTGAAGCCATCAGAAAAGACAAAGGAACACTTCCTTAAGACTACAAAGTTGAGAAAATAGCTAACATGTTGAGATGAGATTTACACTACTGGGGGGGGCGAAATTGGGGGTACATTAACATTAAGTACATAGGTAGGAAGTTCTTTCAAAAGAATCATAAAGATCGGAAGTTTATTAAATTGAGTGAAACCAAGGAAATGTACAAGAAAGGACAATTAAAAGCGTTTGCAAAGTTACAATAATATTTACTTCGGATGCCAGGCTCTATGTGTTCTTTAGTAACAGATGGTACAGAGAAAAAATAATAAAAAATAATTAAGTGGGTACCATTGAGCACAGGAAAAGAATAGAGTGAAGGAAGAGAAGAGCAGACAACTTTTGTAGGGTATTACTTGTCTTATAACCTTATAGAACTGTAGGATTCAAAATAAATCTTTAAAACTCAAACAAGGCAGGTTGTGACCTGCAATCCAAGCACTTTGGGAGACTGAGACAGGAGTATTGCTTGAAGCCAGGAATTCCAGACTAGCCTGGGCAACATGGCAAGACTTCACCTCTGTAAAAAAAAAAAAAAATTAAAAAAATAGCTGACAGTAGTGGCATGCTCTTGTAGGTCTAGCTACTAAGGGGGCTGATATGTGAAGATCACTTGAGCTTGGGAGTTTGAGGCTGCAGTAAATTGTGCTCATGCCACCGCACTCTAGTGTAGATGACAAAGAAGATCCTTTTTCCTTATAAAATACAATAAAAATACTTCAAACTAAAAGCACGTAAATAACAAGACAAAATTTAGCAGTTAACTAGACTTTAAAAATACAAAGAGATCGGGAAAATAATTTCATAGCAATTGTGAGGGCACCTTACTTTTAGTAGGGACTTTTGATGGAATGCTTGCTAGGCAGTCTCCTGGGCACTAAAAATACAGCAGTGAATAAAATAGGCAAAAATCACTGACTTTGCAGAGTTTGTCTTCTCTTCAATGAGAGATTAAAAAATGTGAAACAAAATCTGCTCTATAATTTTCTAACTCCGGGTTTTAGAACTTTTGCAACAGATGACAATTACCTGGCTCCTGCCAGCTCCAGTCCTTTATCTTATCACTTTTAGTTTGAAGAATTTTTATTGTATTTTATAAGGAAAAAGGATCTTCATTGTCATCTACACTAGAGTGCGGTGGCATGAGCACAATTTACTGCAGCCTCAAACTCCCAAGCTCAAGTGATCTTCACATATCAGCCTCCTTAGTAGCTGGAGCTACAAAAACATGCCACACAGTCATTGCATTTTCTGTTTTCCTAGGCTGGAAAAAATTCTTCTCCTAGATATCTGGGGTCAAATACCATTTCAGAGTGACCGCCTCAATTACTGTATTTAAAATGCCTACCATGGCTCTCTTTCTCTCTGCCTTTTCATTGCTTTATTTTTCCTTGTGGCACTTATAAGCTCCCAATGTGATATGTATTTATTTGTACCTATATTTATTGTCAGTGTTTCCCAGATAGAAGCTAAGACATGAGAGTAAGAACTTTGTTCTATTTACAAATTCATGGAGTTTAGAATAATGAGTGGTTAAAAAGTAGACATTCAATACTTATATTTTGGAAGAAAAGAAGAACATAAGGAAGAAAGTATGACAATAGAGAGAAATAAATAAAATTAAAATAAACTCATGATGTTTCTACATGTACATATTTATATGTATAAAATTATTTTACTTTGTAATCATTATTTAATGTTTAAATTATGCTTAACGACTGGTATTTTAGATATCTTTAGAGATAATGATTAGTGTTCTAAAACAGATTAAGGCGGAGGGCGGTGGCTCCCTAAATACATGTAATCCCAGTACTTAGGGAGGCCAAGGTAGGAAGATTGCTTGAGCCCAGAAGTTTGAGACCGGCCTGGGCAATAGAGTGAGACCTCATCTCTACAAAAATTCAAAAAATTAGCTGGGTGTTGTGACATATGCCTGTAGTTCCAGCTCTTTGAGAGAC
The DNA here is from genome assembly GCA_963574415.1 of Tarsius wallacei. Lineage (NCBI taxonomy): Eukaryota > Metazoa > Chordata > Mammalia > Primates > Tarsiidae > Tarsius > Tarsius wallacei. Next base: position 47,304 of record CAUYQG010098652.1, read on the forward strand.
TGAGGCAATAGAATCACCTCAGCCCAGGAGGTCAAGACTGAGGCAATAGAATCGCCTCAGCCCAGGAGGTCAAGACTGCAGTGAGCCATGGTTGTGCCACTGCCTTTCAACCTGGGTGGCAGAGTGAGATCTCACCTGAAAAAGAAAAATTATTAAAGTAATTTATTGATTGAGAATTTTTCCACATGTGAATTTAATCACATGAAGATTGGCCAGGGATTTTCATGGCTTCATTCATCGTCTTTAGGGTTCTTGACATGTTTATTCATAGCGAAGATGTTTGCTTTCTATATTTACTAAAAATGAAATTTACAATGCTCTATGTCTAACACTGAGGTTTTGACACATACTTTAGAACAAAGCAACACCTTATTAGCTACAGGATAACAAATAGGTACTGAAAGGAGAGACCTACACAACTTTGAAATTCTTTCTTGTCACATTTCTCTTAAGGGAAGGAAAAGGTGTTAAGAGGCGCTGAATAATAATCACAGATGAGTCACTTTCTGACACTGTTGTCTTGCGTGATTTACTGAATATCGCCCCTCAGAGGGTCCCAGCATTTTTTGTAAAAGAAAATATTTTCCCAAAAGAAGATATTAGTTTTTACTGTGCTTGTTTTCTGTTACAAGTGGCTCAGCCTGTAATCCCAGCACTTTGGGAGGCTGAGGTGAGTGGATTGTCTGAGCCCACGGGTTCGAGACCCACCTGGGCAACTTGGCGAGACCTCATCTCTACAATAAATCAAACATTAGCTGGGTGTGGGAACGCGTGCCTGCAGTTCCAGCTACTTGGAAGGCTGAGGCAGAAGGATCGCCGGAGCCCAGCAGGTCAAGGCTGCGGTGGCCGGGAGCGGCCACTGCACTCCAGTCTGGGTGACGGAGTGAGACTCCAACTCAAAAAAAAAATCAGATTTTAAACAGCTTTATCAGAACTTTGGGCCTGGCAT
>CAUYQG010098656.1:0-34639 GCA_963574415.1 Tarsius wallacei
TTCTCTTTTTTTGAGTTGGAGTCTCACTCTGTCGCCCAGACTGGAGTGCAGTGGCCGCTTCCGCCCACCGCAGCCTCGACCTGCTGGGTTCAGGCGATCCTTCCGCCTCCGCCGTCCGAGTAGCTGGAACTACAGGCGCGCGCTACCACGCCTGGCTAATTTTTTTGATTTATTGTAGAGATGAGGTCTCGCCAAGTTGCCCAGGCGGGTCTCGAACCCACGGGCTCAGGCAATCCACTCACCTCAGCCTCCCAAAGCGTGGGATTACAGGCTGAGCCACCGAGCCCGGCTGTCAGTTGTTTAGGCCAAAATTTTGGCATTATTCTTGTGTTTTTTCCTCATGATCCACATCTCCACACCTTACAGGTCCTGTTGTCCATACCTCAAAATATGTGCAGAATCAGATCACTTCCCATCACTACCACCACCACCACCTTAGTCCATTTAATCTATATTAATTCAGCAGTTTCCTAACCAGTTTCCATGCTCTGTCCTTGCTTCCTTTAGTCTATTCACAACTAAGTTTCCAGGATGGCTCTGCTAAGTGGGAATTTAGCTCATTGCATTCATAAACAAAATACCCATTAATTGCTTCCAATTTCATTCAGAGTAAATGACTTATTACTCACAATGTCCAATAGACCCCTACATAACCTGTCCCTCATTTTTAACACTTGTTCAATCCCTTGCTACTCCTTCAACACAACTTTGTCCGGATGTGCCTTCCATCTGGAGTGTCTGTCCCTCGACATCTGCATGACTCACTCTCTCACCCCTTTGAAACTTTATTAAAATATCTCAGTGAGGTCTTTCCTAGTAATGCTATCTAAACTTACATATAATCTACAAAATATATTTTCTACCCTCTTTTTTGTGCTTTGTTTCTTCTTTTCACTTACCACTATCTATTACATTATATATTTTACATATTATTTATTTTTTGACCCCATGATGAGAATGTAAAGCACTGTGACAGTAGAATGTCTGTGTGTTGTATTCACTGTTTTATATCTAGAGCCTAGAACTGTGTCTGGAACATAGATGACACTCTGTAAATATCCGTCCAAAAAGTGGGTCAGTAACTTTCTAAGGGAATATATAAATTAATTACATTGACACAGTTAACAGCCTCTTGGTATCACTCTATGGTCGCTTGTGTTTTCCAAAGATAATTGCAACAATATCTCCTGAATCACCTATTCACTTATGCTGTAATCTTTGCCACTTCCCATAACAGTTTCAACTAGTAGGGTCAATATAAAACCAAAACCCTGACAATATACCTTTTTACAAATACATCAGAAAGACTAAAGATGATACTTCAAGCAGATGTAAGTTTTTCTAGGTACTCAAGGCCATGCCTGCCAAAATTTTTATGTTAAACATCAGGGCTCCTAAAACTGTTGGGGGTATTGACCCATAGCTGTCTGACAGAAAGGCTCTTTAGTGCACATATCTTCATAATTAGAGATAACCAGAGAAACTTTAGGAGCCACACTCAAAAAATTATACTTAAGGACCCTCACCCACACCTAAACTTGATTTAGATATTGAACTATGGAACTTCAAACTGATGGCAAAATACAGATTTGGGGGACAAGGATGAGTATATTTTACATGCAGATAGAGTATAAATTTATATAGCTAAAATGCACATTATAGCAGATGGCATTTTTTTAAAAAGATAACTGCAACAATATCTCCTGCCTCAGATAATTGTGTACAGTGTGGTCTTGGGATTCTACTAACAAGAAATGGAGGTCAATTCTTCTCATTTTAAATCTGAGTTGGGCTTGTGATTGCCTTGTCTAGCAAAGTACGGTGTAATCGATCTGTAAGACTTCCAAGAATGTGTCATAAAAGGCAATACACCTTCTGCCTTGCAGGCCTTGGCTTGGACCCTGAACCACCACATAAGAAGTCTAACTACCTTGTGGTCACTATACTATATGGAAGCCAAATTATATGGAGATGACACATGAAGTTTCCCCATTCAGTGCTACTAGTCTTTGAATCGTCTCAAAGCAGGTACCAAGCATGTGAATGAATGAGCCTTCAGATGACTCCACCCTCCAGCTACCAAGTCATTCCTAGACTTCGAGTCTTCCTAAACAATGGTAAATTCCGACCCACAGAAACTGCTAGAAACATAAATGGATTGTTTTTAGCCACTATATTTTGGGATATGTTGTTATTCACAATAGTAACTGAAACAAATCTCTTTGTAATGTGTCTTTGCAGCAGCTCCTTCCATCAATAAGTAGAGTCTATCTTCCACCCCTTAATCTAGGCCAAGAATGAGGCAGAAGTGAAATTGTGCCTGCTCTGAGCCTAGGCCTCAAGAGGCTTTGTGCAATTCTATTCTTGCTTCCTCCTTAAGCTTGAGCTAGGCTGACCAAAGATTAGTGTGTACAGTCAATCAATCATGTAAAAGAGACACATCTAGATGACCAGAGGTACCTATCTGGCCTGCAGCTGACCATAGGTATATAAGTAAATGAGCCCAGCCAAAATTAAAAAGAAACACTCAGATGATCTATAGGCTCATGAGAAATAAATGCTTTTTGTTTTAAGCCACTGAGTTTTTTAAGGGGGAAGGAAGTAGGTAAGAAGAATATTAGATAGCAATAGTTAAGTGATACCAAGGGGTGAAAAAATCTCCCAGCTAACAGAACTCATGGATATTTTTGAAAGGAAAAAGTTATGGTTGGAATGTTGAAAATAAGAATCATTGTGGTCCACGAGTTATTTTCAACCTTCTCTTACCTATGCTTCTAAACTCATATTATAGGCCAAGAGGACATAAAAGAGAAACTATTTTCTCTGACATTCATGAATAGGATAAAATAATCATTCTCCTTCTTACTCTACTATTTTACTCTTTACATCGATTCCAATGAACATCCTTTGGCTGACTTCACAATACTTCACTTCCTCTGTAGAATTATACTTAACATAAATAATAACAAAGTATTTCATGTTACCATGATCCTAAGCCTAGAGGGAAAAAATAATTTTTAAAGTATATCTCAGAATTCAGATTTTATCAAAGCCAAATTGGAATATGGAAAATATTTTTAAAAATTCTAAATTTAGGTGCAATGGTTGTCATGTGTTTAGAATCTGGCAACTCAGCTTCTTCTCTTCCTACTTTAGAAAGGTTGCGTATGAGAAGAAAAAGGAAGTTGTGCACAGTTGTAGATGAACCCTTTATGTCCCTCCAACAAGAATCAAGTAAGAACATGTGTATGAGTATATCATTGAAATATCAGTACCAAGAATAAATATATATCATTTTTAAAGCATCTATTTTAAGTTAAGAAGTGTTGTTTTACTTGAAAGGCTAAACCTGTAACTTTATACATAGAACTAATCAGTAATTTCCTAACATAATATATCTTTTACAGAACACAAACTTTCTATCCTTAGGATAAGAATGATGCGATGAGGAAAGTTAAATCTGTAAACTTTTTGACAAAATGAAGGTAAGAACAATGCAATATAAAGATAGTCATTCAATAAAAAAATGAATCTTCAGAATTTGAAATGTGCCTTTTTATGTTTTTAAACTTGAAATATTTTAATGAAGACTTTATAAGAATAAAAGTAACCTATAATCAAATTGCCTTTCTTGTTGCAATTTGCACACTATAGCTGGTTAACTGTAGTCAACCAATTCTCAACACATTCCTGAATATAGAATTTAGGGTTTGGAAAGAACTTACAATCTAGTATAAATGAGTGTTTTTGGTTCTATTTTTGAGTCATGCCTTCTGGAAAAGAAGGTTAAATTAGGAGTAAAAGAAATTAACAGTTTTGTGTAATTTATTTTATTGAATGTCATCTAGAACATTAGGAGGAGATATTTGTTTCGGGACTCAGAGTTAGATGACTGTCTCAGATGTTTCTGCAAATCACAAAGGTGTGGGGGATTTCTCTAAGAGACAACAAAGAGTAAGACAAATGTGATTACAATGAATTCCAGTGTTTTAAGGGGGCCAGAGAAGGATCCAAAGGAGGTGACTGAAAATGCACAAAGATAAGTTGGTCAAAGGAGGTAAGTACAACAGAGGCTAATAAAATGAGATCTGAGGAAAACCCATTAGATTTGACAACTAGAAAACCATGACATTAACAAGGATAATTCTGGTGGGATGATGGTAGCCAATTTTGAGAGGTCCAAGACATGAACATTGTTGAAAAAGCATAGTCGTGGGTATAACAAAATGGTTAAGAATGTTTGTATGGGAAGGAAAAGAGTCATTGTAGAGAAGATCAAGATCAGTAGTGAGAGAAAAATGAGGAATCAGTTGAAGAACTGGAAATTATAAATTGGGACTTCTGCCCACCTTGTTCTTACTGCAGATATATCAACTTGTTGTTAATTGTCTCATCCAAGTCACTGGCAAAAATGTTCAACAGAACAGAGACAATACAAGTATTCTCAAAATGAAATCCTCTTCCCAGAGGTTCCCTATCACTAGTTAAAACATCTTTATATATTTTATTTCAACACTTTTTTGTTCTCTAAAATTTTCTTAGTCTAACTGGGTGACCTGTAGTACATTTATATCTATGTCTCCTTTGTCCTTCATTGAAATTCATGACCCCCCCCATGAACTTCTCCCGTTATGGAGATCCATGGCATTCTGTGCTACTATGCTCCCCCCCACCCCTATCTTTATCTTTTAAACCAAGAATCATTTTACTTCCACTTTTCACATATGGCCTCACAAAAGTTCAGTTCTGTTGGGAGAGCTCATTTATTTTCTTAGTTTAAAATCTCAAGTTCACTAAGTTTACTCTATATACATGGAGCTGCAAGTTTTGTTTCCATATCAACCCCAGTATATTTTCCTATAAATTATAAGTCACCTTCACCATTGATGGTTCTTATCCTATGTTGTAGCAGACGAATGCCATAGTACATATAGAGATTATATTTGGAAATTTTTCTCTTTCTCAATCCTCAGATTAGAATTCCTTTCTCTCTCTCTCTCTCTCTCTCTCTCTCTCTCTCTCTCTCTCTCTCTCTCTCTCTCTCTCTCTCGGTATTTAAAATATTACATGGATTTTCAGACTGTATCACTAATAGGTTAGTTATCCTGATTCCTTACTTAATTATGAAAATGGTTGCATTTCTGGTAGGTAATGGGGCATGGAACAGAAGGAACAGCAGACAGGAACCTGTGAGCAAGTCCATAGGGCAGGAAGTAGGAGAGAGGCAGTGTTTAAAATTTTCCCACTGACCGAACTGGTGTTCTCTTAACCCCTGTACTTACTCTGTGAAAAAATTTCTCTAGAACTGGATTCTCAAGTATAATTTATCGAAAATTAAGTCTCACCTAACCAGTTGTGAATCTATCAATATTAGGACCCTTATCCTCATGATTTCAACAATATTTACAATTATTCCGTTTGGCTTATTTCTCAAGCTGGCTTCTTCATATGGTTTTCTATTGAAATATCTAATTTTGTTAAAAGATTGCCATAAGATTCCTTGGCATTCCAGTTTACTTGCTTTTTTATTTATTTATTAATAAAGCATATATAATTTTTAATTGTAATTTATTTTATTGTTCTTCTATACAATTACCGTGGCACATATTTTTCTGGATTTATTTTATTGAGCACTGGAGTGACATCATTTTAACAGAAGCCTCTGAGAAGTATAATTGTATTTGAGTTAAACTAGGAAAGTTGTCTGTATTGACTGAAAGAAGGAACTTGAAAAAGGCTAAAGTTTGGAAAGACTTCTGAATAATTAAGAGGAATGAATGCTAAGCCAAGTACCATATTCTTAGTTGTATAGTCTATAGAAATTGAGAGTGGGAAACAGATGGAAGTTGAGGTATAGACTCAATATCACTCAGATGTCAGATCAGAACTTATTTTTGGAAGTGTAAAAGGAGCTTTGTGTGTAGGAGGAGCTCAAGAGCTGGGATACAAATCCTGGAAGGTACAGACAAAGAACGAAAAATCAAGTCTTGAGTGATAAGTAGGGTTTATCTGCTTTATAGAAGAGTTATTTTATATTTCTCTAAGTACTGATCACACATATTTTAAAATCCTATCTCTTGAATTTTTTATATTTGAGTGCAAACCCTAATGATTTATACTATTTTCTAGCAACAACAGAGATATTTTATGTGATTGTTTCAGTTATGCTTTACATTCCTTCCACAGTGGTGTTCTAGAGGTATCACATGTATCTAGACATAATTCTTCTGTGGATTTTTAGCTCTGGAGATCACAAAGTAGACAACAGCTATATGGGTAAGGCAAAATAATAAAAAGATTTACCAGACTTAAGGACTAGTCTGAGACTGGTGCAAGAAAAGCTGCTGTGTGTGCATGCTTGACAGGACTTGCAGTGCTCACAATCTTGGGGAAGAACAAAGGACTGGCAGGTGAAAGAGAGCAGTAAACACTTTCAGGCCAGGTGTCCAGCATTAAAACTCGTCTGTACTGGGGATCCCAGATGGTTTGAAGAGAGGTGCGAATGAAATGACCCAGAGAAGTCAGCCGACAGAAAAGGAAGGCAATAAGCTACATTTAGGGTGCTTGCAATTAGAGAGATTTCAATGGCTTGGCAATTATTTGAGTGTTAATGACTGTTTGACTCATTTCTGTATAGTGGATAGATCTACTTATTTTTGAAGAAGTATTTTTCAGCATCTTTTCTCTCTAACTCTCCCCAATGCCTCTCAATTGTTTTTATTTTAGGGGATATATTTAAGGATTTCTAAAATTAGGATAAAAAGCGGGAATTTTAATTAAATATATACTGGATAATCATATGTATTACTTAAATATGAAAATCTAAGATATCAAAAATTAAGTTTTCAATATTGAAATATTATATAATTTCTATATTATAAATACTTATACATTATATACTATATATAAGAATGTTCTCTATATATTATATATGTGCATATACAAACCATATATTATCATATATACTACATGTACACTATAAAAATATACTGTATATATTATATACAGTATATTTTTTAAAGTATGTGGATGGGTCACATTAATTTTAAAGTAGAATATTGTAGTGATTTTTCTTTTGGGGAGATGTAAACATTCTCAGAAATAAAATCTAATTTATATGTGTGTGTCTATGAATGTGTATCTATTGCACACATTTTAATATACAAGAATTTTAATTTTGCTTTTAACAAACAATATTCTTCATAATTTTTATAAGTTAGCATAAAATAATTTTGTGTAAGTTTTCAAATAATTATGAGAAAAATGGTGAACATAACACTAATTCTTCTGAATGATGCTTTCTTGTGACTTTTTTGGCATTTTGATTGAGATAGATGCTTGACAAATTGATTTCAGGATTTATTCATTAAAAGTATTGACCTATTTATTATCAATCAGTGGCAAGATAAAAACAAATAAATGAGTAGTTAAAATAATGTCCAAAATTAATTTGTGTGTCAGACATCTACCTAGATTGTGTATTTTATAAGCTGAAGAATAGATTCCCAATCTTGAAACAGATAAGCATTGTCACTAGACATAACATATTAAAATTAAAAAAGAAGGAAATAGCTTATATCCCAATGATATTATGTGAGTATATCATTCAGTATTTATTTTATATGGTCAGAAATTATCACAAAATACTTACTGTATTGCAAATGATTATTGAGATACATTTCTCCATGGATGTCTTGCACTTCTCATTTTAGAAGTGAAGTACTAACTGTCCTTTGTTCTAGGCTACCTTTTAAAGACTTTTGTGTAGCTAACATCTTTGGAAGATAGAGACAATGTCTTTTTCCAGAACAAAGAGAAGATGACATCTGCCCATTAAAAAGGATTCAGGTTCCCCAAATTCAGAGTTCCTTTTCTAAACTGTAACTCACCAGGTGTAAAGTTATCACCTGGCTCTTTTAGCAACAGTCTGTGGAAAATGGGATTTAAGGCATCACCAAAAGAAAATGCAAAAAGTGCAAGTATCCTGCAAGTAAAGAAACCTTGTACTACAGTGTTACTTAGTCATAATATGTACCTTGCAGTAATCAATCAGCAAATGTATCAACTTTCATGTGATACAAAGCTTACATACTTGTTACAATATAATATGTTCTAATTTTTTAATACTTTTAAAAATTTAAAAAGTGTGTACACTATATATAGTGAAAATGTTCTAATTTTTAGCAGTGCTATAAAATATTTAATATAAAAATCCACTAAAATGTATATTTTGGGGATTTATATTATAGTGTTTATCAAATTTAAAATATATTCTACTTGAATGATGAAAGAACTATTACATATCAGGTGACAATCCAAAACATGTAAATAATAGGATAGAGCATTACAGTACCATCAAACAAAAATGATACTAGGTTATACAGTGAAATAAATATGCTAAAACTTTTTCGATAAGCACTTATTTGCTTTTTTCTTTGTCAACATATTGTCACACTAGTTGCTATTCTTTCCTTCTATACTTATGAATATCTGCTCAAACTTTTTCCTTAAGGAAAAATAAGGTGTGACTTTTTCTTTAAAGTCTGTGTTTTAGATGGGCTTTCTGAAAAAATTAAAAATACAGAAGGTGCCAAAAAATGTATACACATTTCGAGTACAACATTTGCATACTTAAAATTGTATGTTTACAGGGCAGTTTAAGGAATTCAGAATGGCGAAATTCCATGTGGATTGGATGAAACCTACCAGCATATACTGAGATTCACACTTGTCCTTACCCTAGTCCTCAGGAGTTTCTCTGTGTTTCCAGCTCATAATTTTATAAAAAGTGTAAAAAAAAAAAGTCAACATAATGGGTATAACATATAATATTTTGAATCAAAACACCTAGTTATAAATTTTACTCGAAGACTTAGTAGCTGGATAAACTTGGGAAAGTCACTGAATTATTTTGAGGATAGTTTTCTTTATTTATAAAATGGGAGAAAGTAAATAAAATTCCCTTTTATAACTCTGATAGGAATCAAATTAAATAATGTACCTGAGTGCACTTATGGATTATTAAGGTATATGCAAATATAACTAGGAAACATACATGAGCAAATATCTCTTGGGTAAGAACTGAATGATATATGTATCTTAATATTTGTCAAAGTATCTATCAATTTATTTTGCTACATAATTCTGAAGAATATTTCTTAGCACCTACATATTTAATGCTACTATTATTTGGTAGTCAGTCAGTGCTGCATTAAGAAAATCCTGGTTTTAAAACTTTAGAAAAAGATGCCCATGCCTAGTTACTCTTCACTGCTAGCCCTAGATTAAGTTACTTTACCAAAGTTAATTTTGAATACTAAATCCTAGACATAGCCTAGTAAATATTTTAGGCAAATAGATGAAGAAAAATCCTTATAATCAAATAGATGAAAAGGAAAAGATAAAACATGGTTACTGATGGTGCCTGGATACTTCTGCTTCACAATACTAAATTACAGAACATATTCTAAAATTTCATTGTCATAGGGTGAAAATATGACGAGTCATATGGCAAACTAAGAGATAACTATTTGGAAGAAAAATAGGAATACATTCTCTGACGTGTTTAGCCTGGGCAACTTGGCGAGACTTCATCTCTACAATAAATCAAAAATTAGCTGGGCGTGGTAGCACACGCCTGTAGTTCCAGCTACTTGGGAGGCTGAGGCGGAAGGATCGCCGGGGCCCAGCAGGTCGAGGCTGCGGTGGCCGGGAGCAGCCACCGCACTCCAGTCTGGGCGACGGAGTGAGACTCCAACTCAAAAAAAAAAAAAAAAAGAAAAACCATATTCTTACCTTCATTTTAAAAAAAGAGGAAAATTATACTAGTTATGAGAATAAATGTGAATAATTTAAACGATACTGCTAAAAAAGTGAAATTTTTATTTAGAGTTAAAAATAAATATTTATATATGGAAGCAAGTCATGTCAGTGAGGGAGGCAGAATGCTTTTATAAACCATCACAAATCCATATAATATTATCCTGCTATAAAATCACATTTTCAAAGAAGATTTAATAATATGGAAAACTTTATGAAATACTATTCAATAAAAAATTAGAAAATAAGACTAAATATGAATATAATTTTGTTTCTGTCAAATAATATTAGGTATATAGAAGGTAAGGAAAATATCAGCGTGATGAGAGTAATTGGTAAATGGCATTTTGTGTTGATGTCACGATAATATTTAATTTTTAATACTCTATAATGGCCATATTTTATAATCAGGAAAATGAAGTAAAGTTAAGGACATAAGACAGCCGTTGACAAATCCTATGAAAAACCAGTGGGTAGGTAGAGCAGGTATGCAAGAGACCGAGAAAAACATGGAGATGCAGGAGGAATTGCCAAGAAAGGAGACAATTTGAAGATGAAGAAAACAGTCAATAGTCTCAAAACTGCTGTGAGATCAAACAAGATGGGAATGAAAAGAACCCATCGGGGAAGTCTAATTGAAAGTCATGGTGGACTTTTCAACAGCAGTTTCAGGCCTTGGCCAAAACTATTTATTTACCAGACCCTTGGCTGTTGCAACTCAAAAAGTGAGTGGAGAGAGAAATCATAGTTCATTCTTTGGAGGAGCATAGCTTTGAAAAAAAGAAAAATTGGGATTTGGCTAAAGGGTAATATAAAAACTAAAGGTTGTTGTTGTGGTCCTCTCTTTGTTTTAAGCTATGAAAAGTTAGGGGAAAATTGAATAATGTTACCATAGTTGTAAAAAGCAAAGATCTGAAGTCAGATGTATCAGCATTTCTATTTGGGTTTCAAGAAATATTCTAGTGGAAGAGAACATACCCAATGTTATTGAAAACTTTAGTTGATCTGTTATTCTAAAATATAGATTTAAATAAGGAATTATGAAATATAACATATTTTAAAAGTTTAACATAAAGCACTTAAAGACACATTTATTCATCAAACTCATTTAGTCAAAGCCTTTTACTTAGTTCTTCGTTGTCATTTTTTGAATAAATTACCCTCTCAGTACATCATTTAAAATTTCCAATGGTGAATTCTTTAAAAGTGAAGCTAAAATTTACATCTCTTAGAAGACAAAAACCTTTCTCATTTCTTACGGGTTGTTTTTTCACACCTAATTCAACTACAGTGTATAATTTAACTTTATCAAGACTTTTCAAAGCTTTTTCAAGACTTTTCCTAGAAATAATTTTTTTCTTGTTTGCTTCTTTCATACATACTTAGTTTACAAAATATTTATTTAAATTCAGCAGACAAACAAGTTAAAGTAAATAAAATAACTTTGAGGATAAATTCAGTGGACTCTTGGTAAACTTACAACTTAATCAGTAAGAACAATTGCCCTCAAGACTACAAGAGGGTGACTGACCAGCTTGGGCGAGTGACAGTATTTTTCAGTGAGTTTTACAGAGGCACAGAAAGTTGGTTACCAATGTGCTGAGTAATTGGAGGTAGGTTGAGAGTCTACTGTAAAAATCACATTTTTACTGAAGTGAACAAACAATTAAGCAAGTTCCTAATCCTGAAAAACAAACCTATACATTGAAATGTATATGACAGAGCAGATATATTTCTTATCAAGGGTCCATTTGGTAAAAGAGCATTAATATAATGAATTGTAAATCACATAATTTAACGATATACAATGTGAGACTCTCCAAATTATAAAATGATTTAAAAAACCTGAGACCCTATTAACCAAATATTGGAATATTATTTACAATAAATATATAGTAAACAAATGGAATTTTGAGTGCTTTCTTTGAGTAAAGGTTGCAAGAGGTATAATTTTATCAGGAATCTTTTAGGAGAGCAATTGAGAATCAGGGTCTTTAGTTTTTATTTTTGATAAACTAATGCAGAAATTTAGTTTTTTGCTACTTTCAATTCTCTTTGAAAATTTCCTTGAAAACAAGATGGTCAGTGGAGATCAAGTTACTTGACTTTCGACTGTCATTAAAATCAAGCTCAGTTTCTTAACTGGCCCATTAGTGTGCTCTTGCTATCGGCATTTAGGCAGAAAAGGAGGGATGTACTTCACGTGATTCCAGTACACACCTCACAGGACTGACTACTGAAGCATGTTAAAAAAGCAATTCTCTTAGTCAAGACAAAGAGGTCAGTTACCAGAAGCATTTTCCAAAACAAGTGCTAGGCCAGGAGGAAAATTAAGACATCATCTGGGGGATGGAGAGAAACAGAGAGCCAGAGAAACTTGAACGGTTGGTTTGCCAAACTGGGAAATCTAGAGCAGGCAGCAGATTGCTGAGACAAAAAGAGATCAGGCTGAGACAGATGGAGTTATAGGAGCTCAAGGGCCAGTTTCCAGTCTCATGAACATTTAGCATCATTACTACTTTGCTGTTTTCTGTGGTTTGTACTTCCTTTATCTGGGATATCCCACTGGGCCTTGTGGTGGAGTCTGAGCTCATTGCTGCTTGCAGACAAATCTCTCTTTTCTCCTTCCTGAAGTATCTCATTTCATCACAATACCATCTCCTTCCTCTCATTTTTATTGTCATCTACTATTCCACAAGACATTCTTTCTCATTTTTCAACAAGTTTGTCTCCTCGTTTGTTGTTATTCTGTCCAATAAATCTGCCTTCTTATTTTAGATCGTTTCAATATTCATGTAGACAGCAGGGCTAGGACTAAGATGAGGCAAGTACAAAGTTTAAGGAGGCACTTACTCTCAGAGGCATGCCAATTTCTTATTATTACCAATTGAAACTTTATGATAACCCCAGGGGCCCATCTTTTTAGTTCAATTTTTACAATACTCCTACTACAGTATTTTCTCACCTCCACCATAGGATTGTGTCTATTAACTTAGTTGTCCCTTACTCCTATGATACTTTCACAATCTTTGTTACCATCTTTAATTCCATAGACCATCACCATCATCATAATCATTCCCTTGTATGTACAGCTGCTACTTTCTTGCTCCTCTCTGACTTTCTTGTACTCAATTGGAAAAAATTAAAAAATACAAATTTGAATAAGTTGAAATTTCTGTCCACTTAACACTTAAACTTATGTAGCTAAATATAGCTGGAGAAAAACACATGATCATGCTGAACGTTTTTGTTTGCATTGATAATCACTAAGTTCAAGTGAAACTTCCAGGCTGCTAGGAAATCCTATTATCCTTTCCCAGCATCTCTACTCTGTCGCCCCCCTACATGACAATTTTGTAGAATTTCCTCTCCTCTCAAGCCCTCAGTCCATCTTTCCTCACCTAATAGTAGTTTATTTTACTTGCTATTCCACTGAGAACATATGAGCATCTTTTAAAAAAAGTGTGTGTGTTGGGAGTAAGAACTGTAGTGTGTGTATAGCTATCTACCTAATAACTTCTCTGTGTCTCCCTAGCTAGAAGGTAAGTTCCCTTAGGGAAATTTTGTCTGTTTTGTTTTCTGACATCCTAGGAGCTTAATATAGCATCTGACATTAAATAATTCATTATAAAGTAAACTAACTAATAAATAGGGAATATGAATGAATTTTGGAAATTATGTTTCATATAAAAAATCATAATCAATTTTAGATTTAGTTAAATTTCAAAAAAATAATTTTTTGAAATCCACAAAAATTAAAGTGCATATGTTTTGACTTTGGGTCTAACCAATAATTTTATGAACTCAAAATTGTAAATTTAAAAGCAATGGGAAGAAAATTACAAGGACAACAGATAGATTAGATCACCAAAAAAGTTAAAACATTTAAATGGTATAAAACATTACAAATACAATTTAAAAGCAAACACATGTACATTATTCCAGTGGTAGAGACACTAAAAGCCCGACTTCATCACCATACAACTCTTTGTAACACAATAAATGTAACACAATTATACATATATTCCATAAATTTATATAAATTTTTAAAAAGCAAAAATAAAAATCCCATGTTGTAAATGTTATTTATCACAAGAGGAGTTGCAAGGAATTTTTGTAGTTATCATGCAATCATAAAATTACTGAACAGACAGGGCACAAAAAACATAAAAAGCTTATAAACTTAGAGAAAATGCCATATTCTGTTAATTTATAAGCTAAAAACAGGTCTATGATTTGACCCGGAAATTCCACATTTGGGTATATATCCAAAAAAGCATTAATCCTTCTACCAAAAAGACACCTGCATGCATATGTTTATGACAACACTATTCACAACAGCAAAAACATCGAACAGCCCATGTACCCATCAACGGTGGTCTGGATAAAGAAAATATGGTACGTATAAACCATGGACTACTACACAGCCATACAAAAGTACAAAATGATGTTATTTGCAGCAGCTTGGATGTAGCTGGAGGCCATCATTCTAAGCAAATTAGCAGAGAAACAGAAAACTGAATACTGCATGTTTTCACTCATAAGTGGGTACTACATACTAGGCACAAACAGACAAAATAGTGGGAACAACAGACACTAGGCACTGCTAAAGGGGAGAGGAGGGAGGGAGAAAAAGGAATGAAAAAAATCCCCTACCGGGTGCCATGCTCATTACCACTCAGGGAGTGGTGGGAGGAGGCTGGGCTCATCAGAAGCCCAAACCTTGCCTTCATGCAATATACCTATGTAACAAATCTTCTTCACATGTACCCCTGAGTCTAAAATAAAATTTTTTGAAATGCAAACTTACGTGTTAGAATCTTACTTCAAATTAACAAAGTAAAATAATAATAAATTTAAAAGTAATAATAAACCAGGTACAGTGACTCTGGCCTGTAATTCCATCATTTTGGGAGGCCGAGGTGAGAGGATTGCCTGAGTTCAGAGTTCGAGACAATCCTGGGCAACTTGGTGAGACCTCATCTCTACAGTAAATCAAAAAATTAGCCAGGCATGGTGGCACATGCCTGTGGCTCCAGTTATTTGGAAGACTGAGGCAGAAGGATCACCTGAGCCCAGCAGGAGGAGGCTATGGTGGCCTTGAGCATGCCACTGCACTACAGCCTGAGTGACAGAGTGAGACTTCTACTCAAAACAAAAATTAATATTAAATACTATTAAATTTAGTTAATTTTACATGTTAAAATAAGTCCATTAATTTAATAAAATTGAGTATAAAATTTAAAGTAACAATAATTGTAAAACTAAGGCTATAGTTAGCTGGACCTTCATTCTTGCCCCCCAAAGCAATTTAAAAATCTATGCTAATTTTTTAAAAAGTGTTTTGATATATATATATATATATATATTTTTTTTTTTTTTTTTTTTAGTTGGAGTCTAACTCTATCGCCCAGACTGGAGGGCAGTGGCATGCTCCCGGCCACCGCAGCCTCGACCAGCTGGGCTCCGGCGATCCTTCCGCCTCAGCCGTCCAAGTAGCTGGAACCACAGGCGTGCACTACCAAGCCCGGCTAATTTTTTTGGTTTACTGTAGAGATGAGGGCTCAAACCCAGGGGCTCAGGCAATCCATTCACTTCGGCCTTCCAAAGCGCGGGATTACAGGCTGAGCCACGGAGTCCGGCGTGTTTTAATATTTGTTATTCCATAATTTAACTTCTGGGAGTCATTTGGATTTCAAAAGAAAGTTGCAGTTTCAAATACATAGAAATCTTTGTGTGTTTAATACTTTTATAGTAGTAATTTTTCTGGATACAAAAATTGGTGAGAGGGAAACCTAACTTTATAAAAATGAAGGAAATTTAAAAGGCAAGTTTTGTATCTGCATAGCATGGAGAACCATATATCCATTAGAAATGTTTTGTTTTAAAGAGGCCTTAGTCAAAAAAGCTTTGAAAAATAATAAATAATTTTAATGAAGTTGCAGGATACAAAATCCCCATACAAAAATCAGTATCATTTCCATATGCAAATAGTAAACTAAAACAAAAATCAAGGAAGCAATCTTATTTTTAATTGCTATCAAAAAATATAAATAAATAAATACCTAAAATAGGAATAAACTTAACTAAGAAGGTAAAAAAAAAACTCTACAATAAAAACTATAAAATATGGATGAAAGAAATTACAGAGTACACAAATAAATGGAGAGCTATTTCATGTTCATGCATTAAAAATAATTAATATTATTAATATGTCCTTATTACCCAAAATTGTCTACAGAGTCAATGCAAGGAATCAAAGTAGCAATAACATTATTCACAGAAATAGAAAAAAAAATATTTCATTACAAAGGACCCCATAGAGCCAAAACAAGCTTGTACAAAAGAACAAAGCTGAAGCCATCATACTATTTGACTTCAAAGTATGTCACAAAGCTATAGTTCCCAAAACAACATGGTACTGACTTTAAAAACTGACACATACACCAGTGGAATAGAATAGCAAACTCAGAAATAAATCCAAGCATTGATAGACAACTTTTTTTTTACAAAGGCATCGAGAACACACATTGGGGAAAGGACAATCTGGATGCTGGGAAAACTAGATATCCACATGCAAAAGAATTAAACTAGATTCATTTCTCTCCATATAAAAAAATAAACTCTAAGTAAATTAGGGATTTAAGTGAAACACCTGAAATTATATAAATATTAGAAGAAAACTTTGGGGAAATGCTTCATGAAATTGGACTGGACAAGGATTTTTTGGTTAAGACTAAAGCATAGACAATAAAGACAAAAATAGACAAATGATATTGCTGTCAGACTAAAAACCTGCACAGCAAAGAAAACAATCAATAAAACATTACTAACAGGAGAATTTAGTGATATAAAAATGTTAGTAAGAAATGAGATAAACCTATAGTTAGTAGTCTTTCTTTTTTAAGTTTTATTTTATTTTTAATTGGCACATAATGATTGTATATATTTATGGGGTACAATGTGATATTGCAATACACATCGTATACATTGTGGAATGATCAAATCAGGCTAATTAGTATATTTATCACCTTAAATATTTATGATTTCCTTGTGGTGAGATCGTTAAAAACCTCTCTTTTAGTTATTTTGAAATATACGGTACATTGTTACCAACTATAGTCACCATGCTGTGCAACAGAACACTATAAGTTATTTCTCCAATCTAAGGGGAACTTTGTACTTGTTAACTAACATATCCTCTTTCCCATTTCCTGGTCCCCCAACTTCTGGTAAACACCATCCTACTTTCTACTACTATAAGGTTTGTAGATTCTATATATAAGTGAGGTCATATGGTATTCGTCTCTTTGTGTCAGTTTATTTCATTTAACAAATGACAGCATTTTCTCTTTTTTTAAGAGGCTGAATAGTATTTCCTTATGTATATATGCCATCTTTTTAAAACCCATTTATCTGCTGATAGACTCTTAGGTTGTTTCCATATCTTGGCTATTGTGAATAATGCTGCAGTAAGAATATGAGTACAGACATACATTGGACATACTAGTTTTAATTCCTTTGGGTATATGCCTGGTAGGGGAATTGCTAGATCATATGGTAATTCTATTTCTAGTTTTTTGAGGAAACTCCATACAGTTTTCTAAAACGAGTGTACTAATTTACAATATGACCAAAAGTGTATAAGTTTTCCTTTTTTTCCATACCTCAACAACACATTATCTTTCACCTTTCTAATCATAGATAATTTAATAGGTATAAGGTAATATTTCATTGTAGTTTTAATTTTCATTTTTCTGATGAGTGATGTTGAGAATTTTTTTAATATACTTGTTGGCCATTTGTATGTCTTTCTTCAAGAAATGTCTATTGTAGTCCTTTGCCCATTTTAATAGGATTATTTATTTTCTTGTCATTCAGTAGTTTGAGTGCTTGTATATTTTGAATATTACACCCTTATTCAGCATGTGATTTGCAAACGTTTTTTTCCCAATCTGTGGGTTGTCTCTTCACTCTATTAATTGCTTCCTTTGATATGCAGAAGATTTTAAGTTTGTTGTAATTTCATTTGTCTATTTATGCTTTCATTGCCGGTAGTTTTGAGATCATATCCAAGAAATTTCTGCTCAGACCAATGTCACAGAGCTTTTCTTGTAGTTGTATGATTTCAGGTATATGTTTAAATCTTTAAATCATTTTGTTTTGATTATTTTCTAAGAGGTGACATAAGGGTCCATTTTCATACTTCTGCATGTAAATATTCAGTTTTCCAACACCATTTATTGAAGAGACTGTCTTTTCTTTCCCCCATTGAGTGTTCTTGGCACCTTTGTCTATAATCAACTGACCACATATGTGTGTATATATTTCTGGGCTGTCCATCCTATTCCATTGGTTAATATGTCTCTGTTTATGCCAGTACCATGTCATTTTATTACTGTAACTTTGTAATATACTTTTAAATGCAGTCGTGTGATACCGCCAGTTATTTTTTTGGCTTTGGCTATTTAGAGTCTTTTGTGGTTCTGTACCAGTTCACTTTCAAATAAGAAAAAAGTGTGTAGAAACAAGAAAGAAGGGAATATAGAAATATACAGTAGTTATATCCAAGTAGTATAACTGTGTTACAGATGAATTTGATTCCCTTTTTCTATATCATTGCTTTTTCCTTCTAATTTAATTTCCTTCTGTTTCTAGACCCAGTCGGATGACTCTCTCTCTTTTCCTTACTACCTTTATAAAAAATGATATGAGAAAATTGCTTGAGAAAGGCTCCTGGCAGCCTCTTATTTTTCTGGCTATTCTTGAATCTCTTTCCTTAATGAATCAGTTCTTTTTGCTCATGGCTTATCTATGTCTTGGGTTGCACCTGCTAGATGACCAACTGCTTGTATCTAGTTCCCACATCAAGGAGGTATATGAGTCCTTTTTGGACTCATGATATACTTTTCTCTTACTTAAACTATCTCTCTTACTACCACTTCAGGTCCATAATGATCTATTTGTTTCTAACCACTTAATAGGTGAGATGTTGAAATTTTTAGGGCTTTGCCTACTGAATGCCAAGCTTGCTTCAGTTATACTTCTGAGCTTCTTCCTCAGTTTCTGTAAATAAAATCCCCCAATACAATCAGCATCTTTCTGGATACTTCCCTCTTCTGCCTTGTTTCCTCTTCTTCCTTACAGCCTCCTGTCACCTGTTATTACCAGTCAACTTGGACAATCTGAAGCCTTCAACCCTCATCAGGTATCTCTCTCCTTAGGTGTAGTTCCTTCACAATAGCATTTACAAAAGTCACAAAAGCATTAGCATTTAATTACAATCAATTATCCTGCCTGTCCTCAAATTAGAGGATAAGTGGAGGCTTTGAAGCAGGTAAGAGTTAGTTAGAGAGCATTTCTATGTTAACACTGCATTTGTATGTCAACATGAAATTATGTTATATAGTAACCAAGTATTTCAAGATCTTTGGGGAAGAGCAATACTAAGGGTTCTGTTACTGCTGCTGTTGTAGTTATATTTAAATATTGGATATGTACTTGTCTTCCTACATTTCTAAAACGAGTTCTGCTAATTGCGTTATTATAATCCATAACCAGGATTGGAGGGCTCCCTTTGTACAAACAGAATTACCAATTTTGAAAATTATGTCATTGCCATTGAATCCTCAGTGCCTTGTGTATATAAAACTTAATCACCAGAAGCATAAGTGGTGACTATACTTGAAACTTTACATTTGTTGTATTCTTCTTCTAGTACCAAAAACGTATTTATATTGTATATGTATATCTTTGAGATATTTCTGCTCAATAAAACAACACTAATAATAAGCTTTACAACGTTACTGAGTTCAACCAAGAGCAGAATTTTCAATATATTAATAACAACAACAATATGCAGGTCTGTTATAAAAATTCTGCCAATATATCTTATAGTTACTATTTTCACAATTCCAAGTTTACATTTGTTCCACATTTACATATATTTTATACCAGCTTTCAATTAGAAAACAAACATGCAATCTTAGTAACTTAAAAAGTCACCAGTGCTTTTTTTGTATAGAGTACTATATTTTCTATTATCTAGTTATATGTTTTAATAAGTAAAACACAGGTAAGGTAGGTAAGGTATATTTTATCTACAATTGCCCTTGCTATAGTTTGTCTATTCAAACAATCTATTTTAAATTGTCAGAATCTCTCCACAAAAGATTTATGTATGTATGCTTAAGTCCTTCATGATATGGGAACAGGGCAGAGGCAGAAATCTGGGACATGCCACATAATAATCAGATAAACTAGCCGGGCTTGGTGGCTCAGCCTGTAATCCCGCGCCTTGGGAAGCTGAGGTGAGTGGATTGCCTGAGCCCACGGGTTCGAGACCCGCCTGGGCAGGTGAAACCTCATCTCTACAATAAATCAAAAAAATTAGCCGGGCGTGGTAGCGCACGTCTGTAATTCAGGCTACTCGGAAGGCTGAGGCGGAAGGATCGCCGGAGCCCAGCAGGTCGAGGCTGTGGTGGCCGGGAGCGGCCACTGCACTCGTCTGGGAGATCTAGTGGGACTCCAACTCAAAAAAAAAAAAAAAAAATCAGATAAACTATGGACAAAAGAGCTTAATTCATGAAGCAAGACAGATACTCAAGAGTGGGCAGAAAGAAAAGGCTGCCACAATCCTTTCTCAAGGAACTTCTCCATATCATTTAACATGAGGAACCCAATATCAGTAGCTGTAGAAGAAAGTAATTATGAAGAGATAAGTTCTACATATCATTCTTCTCATCCCAACACACCTTTTAGTTTCTATACTACATGCAATTTTTTTTTTAGGATGCAACTTGTGAATTTCTAAGGATGCCTTTCTGCTCCTGAGATTGTGACCTTTCTCTTCCCTGGTCATTAGAAAGCAATGGAGAGGTAAATCTTGAATCAGAGACGGTACCCAACCAGGTCCCTGGTCTACTTGTCAGATAAGGGTATCCCTTTTTTCACTAGATTCTAGAGGCATCTGCCAAAGTGCATACAACCTTGTTGAATTCCTTTTGAAACAAGACGGAAAACATTTATCATTTAAAATACTGTATCCAAGGAAACATCAGGTGCTCATAGGTATTGGGCAAAGGGCTCCTGGAGTCAAGATCCTGCCTGGTCCTTCTCAGAGCACTACGCAAATCTTTCTAGATGGCAGGAGTTGTAGGTGAAAGCCAATAATTAATAATTTTCTGTCATCAGTGTTTCTATTATGGCTGAGTAAACTGGAAGGGACACAAGAAAATTTCTCGCTAAGAAAAGGTCTCCAGGGGTTCAGCTCCTATTAATTGTGACTTTAATAGTCTTCAGTGTGATCTGAGGGTTGATCCTACAGATAGTTATTTGTAGTAAAATTTCAGATGTGAGTCGGGTGAATCTCACCGACTGAAAACCAGTAGAAAGGGATATTTGGTATTGAGGAATAGATTGTGCTGAGGAAATAAAACCATGGTGGTTGGCAAAGTAGCCTAGCCACATTAGCATTGTGAAATATGGCACCATAGGAACTGTTCCAGTATGCTGTTTATGTAGTGAAACTGGCCTTTAGATGGAGATTGCTATTCAGACACCAGAAATACTTTGACATGAGGGTTGTTGAAAAATAGAAATCACTAAAGGTCCAAGGTCCAGGGTGCTTGGTCTTTGTCAGCTGATGTAGAGGGAAACTAATTTTTTGAAGTGAGATCTTTTTGTGGTGTGCAGTGTTCTTTGAAACAGCTCTTGCCTGCTCCACAGCATTCAGGTTGCAATCCATTTCCCTGCTCTTTTCTGCCCTGTGCTATCTCTTGTCTTTAAAAAGTTCCAACTGAAGCCTTACCTCCACCTCTGTCTCTTTATCTTAGTCTTCCAACAACCAACTTTTTTATTCTTACTAAACCTCTGCCTTGTCTTTCAAATTCACCACATACCATTGCTTTCTATTTTTCAAGCTTTGCTCTATAGAAAAATTTCTTTGCCCAAAATCAAGGAACAAAGTAGCTTCTTAGTGATAGGAAAAAGGCACTGGTGGGGAAATCAATGAAGCTGCCCTGTTGCACTGGTACATGGTATGGTAAGAGCTGTTATGAGAAGCTCTGTTAACGATGGAAGTACAGAAAACGAATGGCATGAATGAGAGTAAAAATCTCTGAACTAACTCAAGATTACATGGGTGTGCATATGTGTGTTTGTGTATGAGGGGAGACCCCCTCAAAATTGGAATTTATTTATGAAAAAAAAGTGTTTTTATTCTTAAATGTTTAAACTTCAGTCATGTTCAAAATATTCTCTGTTTGATGCAATATAACTATTGAGATACTTTTTCCACTGCTCAAAATGTGGCAGAGAGGGACTGATAACAGTTAAAAGTATTCCTTTTAAATATCAACCTGCAAGCTCCAAAAACCTGCTAGACAGGTTTTGCTTGAGAAAACCAAATAGTCAAAGACGGCTTTCCTGGCAATGTAAGACAGTAACCAGTTCACAACCTTAACCCAAATCCTCTCTTTGTGAAGTTATCGGTTTACAACCCCTGCTTGTTATGCATATCCTGGAGACCATTTGTTCTTTGAAAATCTGGTTTTGCTAAGTACAACCTTGTAAATTCCAAAGAAAACGTATAGTCACACAACCCAACCCCGTCCCTTACCCAAACTAAGGTATAAGACCCCTCTCCTTCCTCCCCAGGGTGCTCAGCCTGGGAGCATTAGCCCACTGAGCTGTGGGTGCTAATAAAACTGCTGCTTCCTAAAATAGCCTCGGTGTCATGGCCTCTCTGTCTTCCCGCAGCAAAAACAGTTTCTGAACTTGTCAATGCTGACGCCTTTGAGTGCTTCTGCCATTTTTTGTTTCACCTCTTCCACATCGGCAAGTCCATTTGAGAACCTTTTTTCATCAGGAAACACAAACAAACAAAAAAGTTACTCAGGGTGAGATCAGGTGAATCAAGAGGGTGTGGCACAGGGTCATGCTGTTTTGGGTCAAAATCTATATAGATCGTCCATTATGAAGTGGGCAAATGTGTTGAAAAAATCTCAAAAAAAATTCACTGAAGCTCAATGCTGCCTCTCACAACAATGTTAGCTGGTACACTGATTACCATAGGCTCCTAGAACACTTACTTAGCAGGGGAAGCCTGTACTGCAAAAGGCCCACCCTCCACAAAATAATTCAGGGTTTTTTTGGATCCACTCTTATATATTGGTGTGTGTGTGTATATACATATACACAGAGGTGCCCAAAATGCATATACATTTTAAGAAAGGGAAAAAACCGCATTAAAAGTGTAATACACAATATATACTGATAACAAAAGATGGATAATACAAATTACATTTGACTTCTGCAATTACAAATTGTTACCGTAATTCAATTAAATTAAACTCCAAAAAGTAATACATAGATAACATCTCTTGAATGTATGTACATTGTTTTGGCACCCCTGGTATACACATATATGTGGGGGAAAGTTAGTGTACTCAACTGAGAATTTAAGTATCAAAATGTGTCGCATAAATGTAAATTTGCCACTTAGCTTTATAATGTATAAATTACTTAAAGTATCCAAAATATAAGTTGCCCTCCTGAGATTCTTGCATACAATTCTTTTTTTAAAAAGCACCTTTAAACATTTGTTTCCATACCATTTATTTATACAGTATTTCAATTAAAGTCAATTTGGAAAGAAAATCTGAGTACTTTTATTAAATTAGTACCTGGCATACTTCAAGATAATTTTCCCTGTGTTCATTTGTCAGAAAGGATTTAGACTATTTTTCTCAGTTCAGACTCATAATTTTGTCATAGTAATTTGTTTGTCAGAAGTTATTCTTTCTTCCTTACTATAATTTTTGCTTATTTATAATTGAAGAATATTAAATGTGTATAATTTTAAAATTTAGCATAACAGTTACCTATAACTTAAGAGTAATAAAATAAAATCATCCAGAATGTTAATACAATAAGATCTGATGCCAAAGTTATATTGTTTCAGTGTTCCTAAAGCATGAAAGATTAGTGTGCATAAGCATGATCCTCAACAAAGTAACAAGATGAAACATCACTCACTCCCAAAACAGGTTGGATTAAAAAAAAGGGGGATAACTTCACACAAAGCCCAGAATGATGCTAAACTCATTGCCAGTGCCTTATGACTCTACACTCAATAAACCTATGAAAGACATTGAACATGAAGCTATGCTGAGCAATGCAAGATATTCAGTGGAAACAGTGTTCCAAAACGTATCTGAAGAGTTAAGCACAAAATCCCTGCTCCACTAGAGAGCACTAATGACCAAACTCTTCTTGCTGAAACTTTGGCAGAGACAAGTGTACTTAGTATAAATCCTGAATGCATCCTCACAACTTCAACTAACGTCCCTGGAGTTATACCAATATATATGGTGATGAACACAACACCTTCAACAGAGAAAGTCTTCAATATACTGTTCAATTGTAGAATTTGACACAAAATGTAGAGGTAGATTTCAAAATCATGAATATGATCTCTCTGCCTTTTTATTTTAAACTCCAACATAGCATAAAGGACTTCAAAATTACAAACAATGTCAACACTGAGTGAGGAAAAGTGAAAATATAATTGTGTGGAATGTGACATCATTTTATTGCTCAAATGTTGGCACAATGTCAGCCAGAATTTTGCTATGCTTTTTTTTCTTTACCAAATAGGAATTGTGTATTTCTTGAGGCTTATCGTCAAAGAACTTTTCTAGTTTTCAGATGCAAAAAAGAAAAAAGAAAAGAAAAAGCAATCTAGAAAGCACCACAGGTGGTTATGACATTAGTATTATAAACTATGAAATCATTGGGTAGAAGTGATGGTGGACATTAAATACATAACATTTCAGCAACATAAAACTAAAATAAAATAACAATTAAAAAAATTCTAAAGTGAAATGTTTTTGAAGAGTATATGTTTATCTTGCCAAACGGAATCTAGATGAACGATGTATTTTGAGAAGTCTATATAAAGGTATTTGGTTGCTATCTTCTTCTGAGTCAAAATTAACAGATAACAATTAGGAACTAAAACTCCCTGTAGATCAAATGAGTATTGGCTATAACACTTCTCAGACTTGACTGTAAGTATCCTTACTCAGGATCTCAATTGTGGTTTCTTTCCCCCTCCTTCGTATCTCACACATATTCCATAGTTGGCTCCACACTTCCTTCTCAAATCTGTTCTCTGTCCCATATTTCCATTTTAATTGAGATATATCAATCCATTCAGCTAGAAAACTTTGTGTCATCACTCTCCCTCCAGCCAACTAGCAAAGTCCTAGTGATTCTGCTTCTTAAAACTTTTTTGATTATTTCCCCTCCTTTCCTGGCTCTCTATGACGTCTATAGGTGGGCCCTCATTTCTCTCTTGGATTTAGAAATTATTAGTTCTCTGCTTCTAGTCTCTCTCTCTCTCTCTCTCTCTCTCTCTCTCTCTCTCTCCCCCAATTTACTCTCTCTATTAGCACACATGTTTTTATTCTCTTCTAAGTAATGTGTCATTTCCTACTTCAAAACTATATACTTCCTTATTGCCAGTAAGAGGACTTTATACAGTTTTTATTGTTACAAAATGATATAAGTGCTATAGTTGGCATATGCAAGATATATCTGTGTCTCAAGTGTGGGTAAGATTAACAATAAACTGTTATGATGCAAAACCTCCTCTGTATGCCCCGCTGCTAACAGGAGGGATCACACCCTCAGGCCAGGGGGCTTTCACAACACTGTAGATGCTTAATTAAGCTGAGACTAGAACACAGGCTTTGGAGACAGTCATAAATTCACATTTCTAAACCACCTGGGGCAAGTTATGTTCTGGACAAGTCATAATATCTTTCCAAGTCCAATTTTTCACCTCTAAATTGAGGATAATTATGTTATAATGTAGAATTTCTGTGATAGTTCATTGAGACAATAGATTTTATGTCCCTAACACAGGGCTGAGTACATAGCATGTATTCATGAAGACTAGTATTTGGTCCTGTAAATATATATGCAGGAAAACAAGGGAATGTCTTATTATGAAAAGTCAATTCAAGCAAGTAAAAGCACAAAAAATGGCTTGTCTGAGTGAAACAGTATGACCTGTTTGAGGAATCTCAATTAGCAGTTTGAAAGGAAGAACAAACAAGATATAAAAACAAAGAAGAAAGCAATGGTTTGTTCATAGAGGGTCTAATGTATTGTTTTACCTACTCCTCCTTCCTCTATATTGATCTATTTATCTAAGCCTTTTTAACTTTCTTGTCATTTTCCTTTTTTTTCATAACTGGGTACATGAACTGAGAAGACCATATTCGCTGTTTTTACCTTCTCAACCCACTTCAGTCTAGTTTCTAGCCTCTGACATCATCATCAACGTCACAAACAACTTCTTGATGGCCACATCAAGTGGACCCTTGTCAGCCCACAGTCCTCTTGAGCTGTCTGCAGGATTTTGGTAGGTCACTTCTCTCTTGAGTTATTTTTTTCACTTTTATGGTTTTATTTTTAAATCTTCCTTTCTCTGCCATCTCTTTCTACAATCTTAATTCTTTACAAGCTCTTAAATATGTGATTCTGACCTTGGATCATTTCTTTCTTCATTCTTATTCTCTCTTGTAGAACTCAATCTCAACTTGACTTTAGGCATCTGCTAAATAATTGTAATTCTCAAATTTAATGTGTATCTATTGCCCACACTTCTCTACTTATAATTTCACACCAGACTAATTTCTTTTTTTTTCTTTTTTTGAGTTGGACTCTCACTCTGTCACCCAGACTAGAGTACAGTGGCATGATCATGGCTCACTGAAGCCTTGAACTCCTGGGTTCAAGCTATCCTCCCTTCTCAGCATCCTAAGTAGTTGGGACTACAGGTACACACCACTACACCCAGCTAATTTTTAAAAAATTTATTTTTGTAGAGTTTTTGTGACAGTTCATTGAAACAATTGATTTTATGTCTCTAACAGTGTTGAGTGCATAGTAGATATTAATAAATATGAATATTTGGTCCTGTAAATATATGCAAGTATACAAAAGAATGCCTTATTATGAAAGGTCATTTCAAGCAAGGAAAGGCACACACACAAAAAAATGGCTCACTATGTTTCCCAGGTTGGTGTCAAACTCCTGGGTTGGAGAAGTCTTCCTGCTTCAGCCTTCCAAAGTGCTGGGATTACAGGTATGGGCCCCTACACTGGTTTATGAAGGGACAAAACCTTGTCTTTCTTGTTCACTCCTTTGAACTGCCTAACTAGTAGACTGCATTTCTGTTCTCAGTGCTTTGTTCTTTGCTGTATTCATTTGCCCTGTGACTTTATATTCCCCCATTTAGAGACAGTACACTTTCCTAACATGATGATGTTGGACCTGGACATATGACTTGCTTTGACCAATGCAATGCAGGCAGAATGACAAGATGCCAGCACCAAACTTAGTTACAACGGGTGTTATGTGCTGTACCCTCATCTGTGGGACATTTTACCTTCTGTCATGGAGAAGAGTTTCTACTGAGAAATTGGTGCCCATTCAGCCTGAAGTCCAGAATAAATCTGATAGAGTAAATGTATTCCAGTGTTTCTACAGATGTACAGAATGAGGCAGAACAGCCCCAACCAATCTGCATTCTTGTGACTGAGATAACAAATGATCATTATTTTAAGCTGATGAATTTCAGGGTTATTTGCTATGTGGTGTCTTTGTAACTATAGCTATTAGCTAATACTAACGTATAGTAGTATTTTTTTTTTTTGAGTCAGAGTCTTATTCTGTCACCCAGACTGGAGTGCAGTGGCATGCTCATGGCCACTGCAGCCTTGACCTGCTGGGCTCAGGTGATCCTTCCCCCTCATCCTTTCACCATGCCCGGCTAATTTTTCTTGATTTATTGTAGAGATGACATCTCAACCAAGTTGTCCAAGCTATAGTAGTATTAATAAACGTTTGTCAATGAATTAAAATGGAGCCTTTTGGTTTAATGTAATCTTATACATAGTTATGTATATGTGTGTTGTATTATGTATAAATATGCATAATATTTATAATGTAATGAATCTATAGTATAATTATAAAGCAATCTAAAATGCAGTAGCTCTAGTGAAATGGGGTTGAGATTTGGTGGCCATGGGATGGGTACAGCTCAGATGTCCTTCTAGAAAACCTACTGAAGAAGCATGATTACCCTGGATTCACCATATCCACCACAATTGCACTGAGGCTGCACCATGTGCAACTAGTATTGTCCCATTCTTGAAAAGTCAGAGCCTCTCTCTTTGGCAACTTTGACTCAGAGACACTTCATAGGCTAAATGAGGCTTTCTTCAAGCTGCACTGTAGTTTGGCTTCTCCTATCCAATTCTCCTTCTTTCCTCTCTCTTTTTACAGCTGTAAGACCATCATTGTGGTCTAAAATCTCTCCTTGCCTGCTCATGTTAGCCCCTTTCATCCCTCATCGGTATCTCCCCCTCAAATTCTCTTCCCTGTCTAATCTGACCACGAAATTTGATTTTCAGAGGAGCAGAATGGATAGGCACCAAGTGCCCTGTCTACTTTGAACTGCTCTAAGGTGATGCTCCCCCTAAAGGTGAAACCTAGTTGCTCATGGGAACACAGTTGAAAATCACTTGCCTTGTGGATAGTATCCAAACTCTTCAGCATATTATATAGCACTATCTACTTTACGTGTTGCTCCTTCTCCCTAGAAATTCTAGTCTCCAGCCACCTTGAAGTGTTACATATATATCTGTATGTTAACAAATTTCAAGAAATGTGATGCTTATCACATAGAAATACTATTCTTAACAAAATATAAGTGATTTGAGACAAAAAAACATTTTTTTTTGCTATTTATCACCAGAGTAGTAATTATTCTTACAATGCATTTTGAATAAATTTAAAAATAAAGCAGAGATTCTACAAAAAATTATTGATATAATCCAAATTTTTGTCCAGATCAAGATAATAGCAAACACACTAGCAATCTGCCCATTCAAGTCAGTTCCCACATTATGCAAAAATAATATAATATAATTGCTGACCACACTAGCTAAATAACATATTGTCTTTATGCTAATAATCAATAGTTTTAGAAAATGTAATCTTCTGGTAGTACTCTATTTTTTTTAACTACAAATCTGGTGGTAATGACACAAAAGTAATTTGAATACTACTTTATAAATAACATATACTCTTTTGAGAGTTTTATCTTTTAGAAAAAGTATAATTCTGCTTCAGAATCTTGTGGTTAACTGCTTATTTTCATTTACATACAAAATAAGAATGTATTCCCAAAATATGGTACAGAAATTTGTAATTTTTTCTAGATTTCTGTATTATTATGTATTTAACTGTATCTACATTTGAACTGGAAAAATGTAGTAATTCTCTGCACAGCACCATAGTCCATAAATGTATAGAATTTCAAGTTGTTTTAAAAAGTTTTTACTATCTTTTTAAAAGGTAATACATGTTCATAAAAACAAATGAGACAAAATCCTAGGGAAACAAAACAGAATATAAAAACATATTTTTAAGAAATCTAAAGTATAAAAATTACTCTAAATCTCATATGCCAGACAAAATAAATCATTGTGAACACTTTGGTGTATTTTATTCAAAATCTAGATAGACACACACACACACACACACACACAGATATCCACTAATACATATTGTGGCATATGTAACTTTAATATAATGGGATATACATACATGTGTGTGTGTATAAAATATATCATACACATACACAAAAATACATTTTATTTCTAGGTTTTATCTTGAGTGCTTCAGAAGAGATGGAAAACTGTGGACTAAATCTGGGGTCAAGTCAAGAGTTTTGTTTTGGATCTGTGGTGTTTGGGAGTATATGGGATACCCTAGAAAAAACACTGAGGTAGCAGTTTCTGTATATGTATTTGGAGCTCAGGGAAAAAGTCCATTACATAATGCAATAATGGTATATTTAGTGTTCTACATCAGACATTCAAACAATAGTTGATCAGCCTCTTGTGATATCTGTAGTGATTCAAACTCACTAACTTATTCAGCAAATATATATTGCATTCTTCTAGTAGCTGATATAAAGTAGTACATAAAACCATACTATTAGCCCATTAGAAGCTTAAAATCTAGTAGAAGAGATAATAAACATGTAAACAAAGAACATCATAAACAAATATTTCAGATAGTAATGAAGAAGATAATAGTGATGTGTTGGAGAGTAACTGCCCGAGTCAAGAGCAGGGGTATTTTAAATGGGTAATAGAGAAGATTCTTCCTGAAAAAAATAATTTAACTCCAGTGGCTAAAGAACAAATCAGATGCTATAATGGGGGACATTTCAGGAGAGATGAGTGCAGGAGTGAAGATCCCGAGGCAGCCACCAACTTGGCATTTAAGAAACATACAAAGGCTAATGAAGCCAAAATTTAATAAATTAAAAGGGAAAGTCCTATAACATAAGGTTAGAAGAAGGGTGGGACATTCTGAACTTTGGAACTCTTCATGTGGTGTTCAGATTTCATTAGACTTACAAGCAGAAGCCTATGGAGAGTTTTAAGCAGTCCCTGTGTTATACCTTCTGGCTGTTGGGTTGAGAATAGAAGACAGGGGTTAAAAAGTGACCATGGAGAGACCAGTAGAAGACTGTAGCTACGTACCATATAAAACATGGTACTTCCATTTTCTACATATCTTGGATTTTAAAAAATCACTTAAACTCACTTAGGATTTCACATGGGGGTTATGGACACAAAGATGTCAAAGATAACTGATTTCTATGATTCGTCTTGAGCAGTCAGATGGCTGATGATGTCATTTACTGAGATGGAAAAAACTATGGAAAAAACAGGAAGTGAGGGGCACCAAAATGATAAGTTTGTTTGGGACATTTTGTGTTTGAGGTTCTCTGGAATGTAAAAGTGAAGATACTATGTGAAGATATGTGAATTGGAGATCTGGAAGTTCTCAGCATTTTGATAAAATTCAAAGCCATGAGGCTATACGATACCAACTAAGGAAGCAGATCAAACAGAGAATGAGTCTCATGCCAACTGAGGAATTGTGGTATCTCGATCTGCACTTGAGGAAGAGCCAGTACAGGAGACTTAAATCCATTACTCAGTGAGCATCCTGGAAACTAAGTGAATGGGATGTCCCTGACCAAGGGAAATATTTCAGGACTTGTCACAGTGAGGAATGCTGCTGAAAGAGTTATTAAAATTAGGTCAGAGAAGTTATTATTAGAATAGTAGACAACAAGTGGTCAATAGAGTTGGTGACAGCAAATTCTGTGGAGATTTGGGTTCAGAAACTGACTTACAGCAAGTGGAATAAGAAACAAGTGGGCGGGGTGGATACAACCAGAGAATTCTTGCATGATGTCTGGTTGTTGGTAAAGACAAGAAGAGGGGGGGGCAAGACGCCACGGGACAAGTCGGACTGTGAAAGTCTCTGCAAAAGGTTGCTGCTGCAGCCAGTTCCACATGCCACCACCACCTCCGCAAAAGGTGGCTGTTGCAGCTGGTCCCATGCACTGCGCCACTGCCACGGCCCATGGGATTCCTGGCTCCCACCCCCCGCCCCAAGCCGCCCCACAGCAGTGGGACCAGAGATCAACTAGAGCCCAGAGTTTGATCGGTGGAGAGAGAGGATCCGGGAGGGCCAGAGAGGAGGCCCTTGCCCAGTAAAGAGGCACCCACCGCAGTCGTTTTCTTTGTCCCAGAACCAGGCAGAGAACTGCATCGCCTTTACCAGGTCCAAAGAGTTCTGCCCAGGCTCCAACTTGGGACCTAAGGAAATTGCATCAAATGGGGAGAGACCAAAGCCTGACGGGACACAGGTCAGATTTGAGATCTGAGATCTGCAAGATCGGACACAGACAGGTCGGATCTGAGTGGCGGACCTGACAGGCAGCAAGCTGACTGAGTCCAGATCTGATCCTTCCACAGCAGGCCTGGGACATCTGACTCTAGCTGTGAGCAACCCTACCAGCCTGCAATGATAGCGAGAGATCAGAGCTGAAAGGATGCTGGGCTCACAGAAATGATCTCAGAGCAAGCTTGATTCATTGTTTTTACTTTTTAAATTTTTATTCTTTGTTTGTTTTGCTCATTTTTGTTTATGTTTTACTTTTTTCTCTTTGCTTTGTTTTTGATAACATTTTTGTACTTGCCTTGTTTCTGTTATTTTACTGATTTCTCTTTTTTCTTTAGACATCCTGTTTGTGTAAGGGAGTTGTATATCAATAGGAAGGTTGGTTGGCTTGTGTGTTTGTATGATTATCCGTAGGTTTTAGGTTTCTTTTACATGTCTCTGTCTTTATGTCTCTTTTCATTTGTTAGTCATTATATTTGTCTGTTATCCTCTTGCTCTTTTCTCTCTCCACCTTCTTCTTCCTCCACCCCCTCCTTCCCAATTCCATTCTTTTCCTTTTTCTTACCTCATTTTGCTTTCAGGGAGCAAACTTACACCCCCACTGCATGGACAGATTGCAAGGCAGTGGGAAGTGGGTTCCAGGGTACCCACATACTTGTTGGTGGATACTGGGTCAGCAGATAGATTTTGAATCACAGCTCCCCTCTCAATGAAATCTCAAAACTGCAAAAAAGTATAGCTCCCAACCCATAGTCCAGCCTCAGAATTGAACAAAGCCAGAGGATTCACATAAGGAAGAATAGGAGATTGAACAAACAGAAATAAAAGCAACCCTGCCATTCCTGAACAACAGAATTAAAGAAAAGGGGGAAAAAGTGGGGAGAAAATCTACACAAATGAAGAAAAACCAAAAGAAGAAAATGGATCTCACACAGACCCTTGGGAGGTCAGACACTGAGAAAACAGACTTTGGAATGCAAACAATGAAGAGCACCCAGAATGACTGGTCTCAAACTACAAATCCAGATGTCAAGATGTTAATAGAGAGAATAAAAGGAATTGAGGAGAGACAAGAGGAAAATAGGAAGGAATTGGTAACTGAGATAACAGCAGTAAAGAATACGGTGATTGAAATACATAACAAACTAATAAGCATGGAAAGCAGAATTAGCCAAGCAGAAGAAAGAATCTCAGAGCTTGAAGTCCAAAATATAGAACTAATACAAACTATAAAAAACATAGAAAAGCAGCTTAAAAAGACAGAACAAAACCTTCAAGAGATGAACAATTATTTCAAGAGGCTGAACCTAAGGGTAATTAGACTTCCTGAGGCAGAGAGAGACAGAGACCACCCTGGAACAAACATTCCATGAAATCATTCAAGAAAACTTCCCTCATCTCATGTGATGCAAAAATTCAAACACAAGAGATCCAGAAAATCCCTGCAAGACAACAAATGAGAAGACCAACTCCCAGACACATAATAATTCACCTAAACAAAGTAGGTAGAAAAGAAAAAATTCTAAAGACAGCAAGAGAAAAAGGTCAGACTACCTACCAGGGAAGATCAATTAGAGTAGCATCAGATTTATCTACAGAAACACTTCAGGCTAGGAAAGCATGGAGCCCAATCTTCAAAGTTCTCAAAGATAAACAATTTCAACCAAGAATAAACTATCCAGCTAAGCTTCATCAGTTCAGGAGAATTAAAATCTTTCCCAGACATTCAATCCCTAAGATCTTATACTGCCTCTAGACCACCTCTACAAGAAACACTTAAGAAAGTACTAAACACAGAAGAAAGGGAAAAAAGAACAACAACGTTCTTCACAAGATTGCAGAAAAAAGATTGAAAACACACGTGAATCAACCCAAAACTTAAAAGAAGACAATAAACAGGAGCAGTAACAACTCTATAAGAACATTATGACAGGAAAATTAGCATTTTGATAATTAGCCTGAATGTGAATGAACTAAGTGCACCACTGAAAAGACACAGAATGACAAAATGGATAAAATACCATGAGGAAACAATATATTGTATCCAAGAGATTCATCTCACCAGAAAGGACACTCACAGACTCAAAGTAAGAGAATGGAAAGCAAAATTTCAGGCAAACAGAACACAAAAGAAAGATGGAGTTGCGATCTTAGTATCAGAAAAAATACTTTTTAAACTATCAAAAATGTAAAAAGATACAGAAGGTCACTACATAATAATAAAAGGTTCAATCCATCAACAAGAAATATCCATCCTAAACATATGTGCACCCAACATAGGAGCACCAACTTTCATAAAGCAGCTTCTAGCCAAACTTTAAAAATATATTGACTCTAACACTATCCTAGCTGGGGACTTTATCCCACTCACAACTCTAGATAGATCATCAGGACAAAAAAAAAAAAACAGCAAGGAGATTCGGAACCTCAATGTGACTATTGACCAAATGGACTTAGTTGATACCTACAGAACACTCCATCCAATGACCATAAAACATACATTCTACTCATGACCACATGGAATGTCCTCTAAGATAGACCACATCCTTGGCCATAAATCAAGAATAAAAAAATTTCATAAAAATGAACTTTTGCCAAGCACCTTCTCATACCACAGTGGAATAAAAATAAATATCAACACCAACAAAGTTCCCCCCAAACCCACAGAGACATGGACACAAAACAGCATGATGCTAAGTAATTCCTGGGTAAACATGGAAGTCAAACAGAAATTAAAAGGTACCTGAAAACAAATGAAAATAAAGAAACATCTTACCAAAATCTCTGGGATGTGATGAAAGCAGTAGTAAGAGAGGAATTCGTGTCTCTACAAACACACATGAAGAAAATGGAAAGATCATGAGTTAATAGCCTAACAAGTCACCTAAGGAAGCTGGAAAAGTAAGACCATCAAAACCCTAACTTCAACAGAAGAATCCAAATCACCAAAATAAAAGCCCAAATTCGGGAC
>CAUYQG010098661.1:0-49925 GCA_963574415.1 Tarsius wallacei
CAACCAGCTCCCACAGCTGGTAAGCCAGCCTCTGGGGTGCCCAGCTTTTTGGCTCTGATGATCTTCTGCAGCTCTTCAGGGTCAAGGTTTTTGTCTCATGCCCAGGAAGAATGAGGGACATGGACAGGGAGAAAATGAGAAAGCTGGATTTGTTGAGAGGACAGACAAACTTCAGCAGCAGGAAGGGACCCAAAGGGGTTGCCAGTCTGAAGCCAAAACCTGGTGCTTATATAACCCTAAGTACAAGCCGATTGGCTGGCACTAGCTGTGAGCTGATTGGTCCGCACTTAGCTGTTCTGATTGGTCAGTACTAAGGCCCAACCGGCAGGAGGTAGGGGCTTAATGGTGAGCTGATTGGTTGCTTTTTCATCCCAGCAGTGAGTACTTAAGCTCTAGCTTGAGAGGCTGGCAGGGAGTTTGTCTGCCAGTGCTGAGCCCGAGAGGCCCACAGGGCCAGAGGACCCACCAGTCTGTCTGCCTAGCCTTTCTCTAGCTATCTCCTATCTCACTGCTTTCTGTAATTTCTCATGTGATTGCTGATCTATTGTCAACAAGAAACACACTTGGAGTTGTTTATTTTAGTACTGATGATAAAATAGCACTAACTATAAGTCAAAAGCTATTACTACATTTTGCTTTTCCTGATTGCCCCTGTTAACACTCAATGATAAATAAACTGGTATTAGAAGTGGAGCTGTGGGTTTTCTGGAAGATACCAGTCCAAATATTTAAGAGTTGAAAGTTGTTCTTAATAGACTGGATACATAGACTTTAGTTTCCTTTGTTAGTACTTTAAATAATATTTTTTTTATCTAAATATGTTGTTTCAGAGCTGTACTAGCCTGTGGGTTTATTTCATCAAACAGGGACATGTGACAGTGGTACCAAAGAAAAGATGACCATCATGGGACTAGTCTATGGATATTTCCTTGTGATAGGATTGCATATAAATAGAGACACTTCTCAATTATTAACTTTAGCTAATAAAAATCAGTTGCCTATATGAGAATTTATTATCCATCTCTTTGCCAGCTGGGTTAGAGAGGGTATATATAACATATTTAAATCTTGAGAATTTAATAAACACGTAAATACAATAATATTTCATTAATATATCTAATATTTATTGTCAAAACCAAGTTTTCTACCTAAAATAAATGGGTTATTTGAAAACAGACTAATTATGTAACTACCATATAACCCAGCAGTTGTACTCCCAGGCATTTATTCCAGAAAAATGAAAGCTGTATTCCAAAAAAAACTTTCTCCTGAATGTTAATAGCAGCTTTATTTGTAATAATTATAAACTGAAAATAATTCACGTGCCCTTCAACAGGCAAATAAACACAATGCCATATAGCCACACCATGAATTTCTACTCAGTAATACAAAGAAATGAACTATTGATACATGCAATAAGGTGGATGAATCTGAAGGCCTTTATGCTGAGCCAAAAAAAAAAAGCCAATCCCAAAAGATTACATACATATTCCATTTTATACATTTATTGAAATGACTAGATTACAGACATGGAGACTATACCAATGGCTGCCAGAAGTGAGGTGAGGGAGAAGTGGATGCGGCTATCCAAGGTCACGTGGGGGATGATGGGAATGTTCTATGTCCTAGTTATGATGGACTATCGTTTTGCAGGATGTTACCACTGGGGAAAGGTGGGGAAAAGGTACATACGATCTTTGTATATTACTTCTTACAACTGCATGTCAATCAACAATTATCTCAAAATTTTAAAAGTTTTAAAAAAACTACCTGTGATTTGCATTTACCTTTTTTATTTTTTCTTTAAATTGATTTGTGTATTATATTATATATGTATGGGTTATAATACAATCTTAACATAAAATATATTTTTTATTTATTATTAATATTTTCCACATTCAATTCCATAAAATATATATACTTTTTGAGTTGGAGTCGCAATCTGCTGCCCAGACTGGAGTGCAGTGGCATGCTCACTGCCACCACAGCCTCTACCTGCTGGGCTCAGGCGATCCTTCTGCCTCAGCCTTCCAAGTAGCTGGAACTACAGGCGCGTGCCACCACACCTGGCTAATTTTTAAAAATTTATTGTAGAGAGAAAGTCTTACCATGTTGCCCAGGTTGGTCCCCAACCTCTAGGCTCAGGCAATCCTCTTGTCTCAGCCTCCCAAAGTGCTGGGATTACAGGCGTGAGCCACCACGCCTGGCCTTAATTCTCATTTTTTAAAAAAGTTTCTTTTAAGCTGGGTACCTTTAGAAGACTATAAATGTATTACAATATAAAAATACAGACAGAGATTTCCTTTGATAGTTTTGACCTTTTGGGTTCTTTTCTCTATCTTTTCTCATATTCTTAACACTTTTGTCATTTATCTTAATACACGCAAAATCATAAAATAAGAAAGGGGTAAATTTGGTTTTGTGATGTATTGGGAGCGGCGTGTCGGTTACGGGAACAATGGACATCTCTACGGAAAGCCCGGAATCTCTGCCTTGACCTTCAACTCTCCGCAGCCAGCTGGCTCCTCGGGTCTTAGGCTGGCGATCCTGAGGTCCCGTGCTTCCATAGCGGCCCCGCGCGGCAGCGGCGGGAACTGCAGGCGGCGGCGGCGGCCTGGACCAGCAGGCTGAGGAGGGGCGGCCAGGAGCGGCCGCCAGCGAAGAAAAGCCCTGGAGGATCAGGACGATTTCATGACGGCACTCCGCATGGGCGCCGCTCGGGCGGGGAAGAGGTCATCTGCGCTGCTTACACCATGGAGGTCCAAGGTCGAAGGGGTCTAAGAGAACAGGGGAATGAAGAGATCGGAGGCAGACGTGCATCCAGCCCTGACAACTGATGCCACAGCCCCAGAGCCATCATCTCCAACCCTTGCTATTGTCATCCTCCCTCCCACTTTTCTTTTTCACCTTCTGGTGGTGTGAAACGGCACCCATCGCGGCTTTCATTGGACCCTCCAGCACCCACCTTAGCTCCTGTTCTTTCTCGTTCCAAGAGGCTCCGCCATGCACCCACACCCTGTAGCCAACACGTAGGAGTCAGCCTAGATTCCTCTCCTCCCTCCACATCAGCAAGCCCTATCGCATCCACTTCCAGATGCAGCCTTTTCTCTCCATCTCCACCGCCACCTCCCTGGTCCTTTAAACCATTCTCGTCTTCCCAAAGCTTCCAAAGTTCTCCCTCCACTTCGAATTCCCAGCATCTCCTTCACTGTCCACATGCAGACAGCATGGATCTCCAGAAACGTCAATCCGATTCTGGCACCGCCCTTTTAAAAGCTGAAGCCTCTCCACTTCCTCACGCTCGTGTTTACTGGACTCAGGTCAGCAGACCTCTACCTTATCTCTGGTTATGGCAAGCCCGGCAAGACCTTCCAGCTGTTCAGCCTCGGAATGAACGAATGGGGGCTCATTCTTATCCTTCAGATCTCAACTGGAAAGTTCCACTTCCACGGAGAGGCCTTATCCACGTTAGGCACCCACTGCTAAACCATCCCAGGCAACTATTCTTTCGCATCACCATGGCTTTTCCTTCTCAGCTTTTCTGTAAGATAGAGATTCTAGTGTTTATTGTTTGTCCCTTCCTTTGGTATAAGTTACATAAAAACAGGGATTGTGTTTATCTTGATCAAAACGGAATCCTGAGCATTTAGCATAGTGTCAGTCCAGAGGAGGCATTCAAAATATAATTTTGGGCCAGGTGTGGCGGCTCCGGCCTGTAACCCCAGCACTTTGGGAGGCCAAGGCAAGAGAACTGCTTGAGCCCAGGAGTTCGAGACCAGCCGGGGTAACATAGCAAGACCTCATCTCTACAAAAAAATTAAAAATTGGATGAGTGTGATGGTGCATGCTTGTAGTTCCAGTGACTTGGGAAGCTGAGGCAGAAGGATCATCTGAGCCCAGGAGATTGAGGCTGTGGTAAGCTGTGACCATGCTACTGCACTCCAGCCTGGGTGACAGAATGAGACTCTGACCAAAAAAAAAAAAAAAGATATTCTTGATGAATACATGGATAAAAACATTTTTTACTATAATTGTGGCCACTATATCATGAAAATAGATCAGTAGGTATGAGAGTTGCATGATAGATATTCACTCGCTTTGAACAACAGCATGGATTTCATATGAAGTAGAGGAAGCCCTTCCCTAACAAAGCAAGCATTGGAGATCAGGTGGTGTGACCTGACCTAGGGATGGAATATATCTACCAAGAAATATGAAAAAAAATGAAAACAAAACAGATGCTAGAACTGAAAAAAGAGACATTAATGGAAATTAATAGTGTTATACCAGGTAATGTTGACAAACACAGATCATAACTAAAAGTAGGTTATAAAAACAGAAGTTATACGTATTGTTACTCTTGTACTTTTCACACAAAACAAATTTTTAGAAAAACTTCAGGCCGGAGAATGTTGGAGAGTTTTTTTGCATGGCAGACAAGAATTTTGCCTGCTGAACAAGAACAATCATCTCAGATCCCAGAGAAAACATATTTTTTAAAAATGGATTTTATAGTAATTATTCCATATATTCTGAGTCATCTTTATATATGTAGAGCATATCAAATCAATTCATTTATTTCTGTTAGTAAAAAAGTACATTCACAGAATCCATGTGCTTAGAATAAAAAGTAAACAGAGGAAACAAGAGAACTAATTAGAGTCAATAATAACATCTTCAAGGACAACTTTAGTCACTTAAAAACACAAACTTTTGCTGATTTTCAACCACCCTTCTCAGACTTAATGTTTTGAATATAGCTGGTCCAGCAGCCCAGCTTTTCAGGACAACAGTTAAGTGCAGCTCAACACAGGGTTATCCAAAAACACATTGACACTTCCAAGACACCGGTGTAGGATACAAGGAGTCCTGTGCGTAAAATTAAGAAAATCCTTCTACCAGTGATGGCCAAGGCCAGAAGCATCCACCTCCCAACACTGTAACAGTCCAGGATTCACAAGGCTAGTTCTCATTTGGCAAGAGAGCAGTTCGTTCCTCCTCTGTGCTGGGGATGTTTTGAGATTTAGATCTATATTGAGGGAAATAAGAGAAGAATCTTAATATTCCTCATCTTAAAAAAAAAAAAGACAAAAAACCCAGTACCCATATCTCTATCCAACTATCTCCTTGAAGTTATCTACCAAGTAATGAGCCTCCGAGTGCCCAGAAACCCACTGACTGGAAGAAAAGATGTATAACATTATTTCTTTTCTACTAGCAAAGGCTGACTCATAAGAGGAGAAAAAAGTCTAAAAGTTGATCATACCTTTTTCTCCTTGAGTGCTCCAAGAGGTAATACAAGCCCATGACTAATCCCTATAACACAATTAAAGGTACTAGTTAATGTAAATTCTCCAAGTTTTCCAACAAATAAAAGAAAAATGAAAATAAAAGGTTGGATACTCACACTTATCAAAGCCCACAGACCTTGTATAGCCGCTGCCCATTCAAAGCCAATTTTCTCATACAGAAATCCACCCAGTGTTGGTCCTACAAAGGCACTAACAATAGAAAGAAGAAAGAATACACCTATTCAATAGTGCAAAAAAAAATACATAACTACTTCACAAAAGCGGCATGATCCCTTTATTGTACGTCTGCCTTAATTTGGAATATATGGACTAAAGAAAAAAACAATTCCTGGGCATAGCACTGGGCAAAAGAAAATAATTCTACCTGATAAAGATGATGTTTAAAGTTTTTAAACAATTGTGAGATAATAACTGCTTCTGAAAAGTTGGTGGCTTATATAAAAATAAAAAGATAAAACACGTTACAAATTCTTTGTATTATCCTATTCTTAGTATCTGCATTTAATATAATTCAATTAGATATTTATTGACTATCTACATTGCTAGCACATAGTTATCCTTCTGGTACAACAGAAGGCAAAAATAGAAATGAAGAAGTAAATTTTAAAAATCCGAAAGATAGTTCAGCTAATGGAACTTGTAAATATCACATAAATAAGATAAAGTATATGAGACCATTTTGATTGAGTATTAAAGCTACAGAAAGTCCCTTACATACAAACAAGTTCTGTTTCCAAGAGTGCGTTCGTGAGTCCAATTGGTTCGTAAGTCCAACAAAATTAGCCTAGGTACCCAACTAACACAATTGGCTATACAGTGCCAGCTACATCACTACAACATTTATGCTGGCTTCCAGACATCCCAGGCTTAAAATAAAGATACTGCACTCTTTACAAAACTGTATAGTAAAGTACACAAAAGCGCAACCACTTGTAGAGAATGCACACTTGTGACAACATACAGCAAACATGTGGACTAACTTGCATGTGAACCAGACGCTTGAGCTTACTGAACAGGTGAACACACGTTTGCATCTTTGAAAGTTTGCAACTTGAAGGTTCGTATGTGGGGGACTCACTGTACTGGTATAACCACTAATTGTGGAGTCAGAGAATATGAATTCATACTCCGGTTCTGCCCTAGATAAACTATTTGTCTTTAAGAAACTCATCTGACTTCTTGGTGTCTCACTTTCTTCATATGAAAAATGGAGATAGTAGTATTCATTTGGCAAGTGTGAATGAAATTCAGTGATACTCACCCAATTGACCACATTGCACTAAAAAGACCTGATACGAGTCCCAATGTACTTAATCCCTCATCAAATCCATTTTCACTGCAAAGAGAGACATGAGTGCATCCATTATTAAAAGGAAAATTTGTGTGAAA
Organism: Tarsius wallacei; assembly: GCA_963574415.1. Taxonomy (NCBI): domain Eukaryota; kingdom Metazoa; phylum Chordata; class Mammalia; order Primates; family Tarsiidae; genus Tarsius; species Tarsius wallacei. Next base: position 6,702 of record CAUYQG010098661.1, read on the forward strand.
GAAAAAAATTGTGTGATAGATAAATTAAGACAAACCAGGTATAATCTGGACAAAGTCAACAGCAAAAACATTCCAGTTCTAAGATAAAGAGTGAGTCTAATTTGCAGGAATTTTCAGTTACATTATTCTATGGTTTTCTAGAAACAGTTTTGCTACATATAAAATAGAATATTAGGAAGCATGATTCATTCACATTAAATGCTTATAAAAATATATAATTAAGAAATGCTTAAATGAGATGAAAAAGTAAAGAGAATAACAGGCAACTTTTAAGAAACAGTGTTTCTCTTATTCCTAAGAGAACTGTGGACCTGACCCAACAAAGCCATAGTACTTGGTGTGCTTTGCCATCATGCCTATTAAACAAAAGAATGATGGCCCAGTGACAGACATCAGTTGCTCTACACTTCTGTATGGACCTCCTCCATGAAAGAGGAATAATGCTAAGGTCTTTCCATTTTGCTCTGGCTTTTCAGAAGTACTGAGGCATAAGCCAAGAATCTAGCTACAACCCATTTTAGCTATAACAGTATTAATATTACCATATATGATCTGTTACATTATTGCATTATATTATCATTTATACTATTTATATCACAATATTATATGCCATGACATCATAGAGATTTAACATTGGGAAAAAATACTCAGCATGCTACAAAACTGAGAAATTCAAGAACGCCTATGATGCTCAGGGTGATTCATGATACAGTTCTTTAAGCAATGTAAGTAACTTACTATGCACAGCTGAGAATTTCCGGGAAAGTTGGAATTATACTCATTCCAGAAGAAATGCCATTTATAACTAACAGCAGCACCAGCAGCCAGAGCTGACTGCAAAAGAATTTTGGAGAAAACAAAGATAAAAACAATAAAAATATTAGCATTTTAAGAAGCACAAAGCATAAGGCTGTGGAGACCAAGATCCCAGAGAAGTTATTTTCACGGATCGTAAGCCTAATCTCATCCTCATTCCCACCTGATCACATTCGTCCAGTTAGAGTACCTTTTAGCTCCTCACATTTTGGGGGCAAAAAACCCCAGTTCATCCTAGTATCTCAATCTTTTTGGTCACACGTGTCTAGAACCAACCTGTCCTTTTGTAACCAGACAAAATCTTTTCAAGAGTGTTTAAAATGTCAACACCTAATACTGTTCCTTAGTCACTTGGCTTTCAAGTTCAATTAATTAATAAGACACGGCACAGAAGGGAAGGGTTAAAGGAAGAACAGGAAACTAACATTTGCTTTATGGTGGAGGGGTATGCCAGTTACTAAACATATAATACCTTACTCCATTTAACCCTTGTAATGTGAATACTATTATTGGCAATTGTTTTGGAGATAAGAAATCTGAGGTTCTGGCCTGGCATGGTGGCTCACGCCTATAATCCTAGCACTCTGGGAGGTCGAAGTGAGAAGATTGCCGGAGCTTATGGGTTGGAGCCCAGCCTGGGTAATTTGGCGAGCCCTCATCTCTACAATAAACCAAAAAATTAGCTGGGCATGGTGGCACGTGCCTATAGTTCCAGCTACTTGGAAGGTTGAGGCAGAAGGATCACCTGAGTCCAGCAGGTCAAGGCTGCAGTGGGCGTGAGCGTGCCACTGCACTCCAGCCTGGGTGACAGAGTGAGACTCTGACTCAAAAAAAAAGAAAACTGAGGTTCTTTGAAGTTAAGCAATTTGCCCAAATTCCCACTACTAGAAAGTGGCAAAGTCGAAATGTAAAGCCAAGTCAAAAGGACTCCGAAATCTTTCTCTTTCCACAATATCATGTTTTATTCCAGAAAGTACTTGAAAAGATCTAAGAAGCTCACTTTTAGCAAATAAATTACATTAAATAAACTTTAATGACCTGCTACTTCATGCTAATGATGATACAGAAACAAAAATAGATGTGAGACCAGGCATGATGGTTCATGTCTGCAACGGCTCAGCATTTAGGGAAGCCAAGGTGTGAGGATTGCTTGAGCCCAGGAGTTCGAGAACAGCCTAGGCAACACAGCAAGAACTTATCTCTACAAAAAATAAAAAATAAGCTAGGCATGGTGGCATATGCCTGTAATCCCAGTTACTCAGGAGGCTGAGGTGGAAGGGAAGGATCACCAGAGTCCAGAAGGTCCGGACTGTGGGTACTGCACTCAAAGAAAAAAAAGAAAAGAAAAAAGATTTGATTCTTGCCTCAAGAAACAAGGAGAAAAAGTAGAAAAAACAAAAATATATTCTAAGAACAATCAACTAAAGATGGGTAGCAACAAATGCCATTTAAAAAAATAAAGTATAAACAAATGTGCAACTGAAACACAGAGGGAAAATAAAGATTTTTGTCATTTGACACAGAGTTTATGGATTTCCGTCTGCTTGCACCACTGCTAACTTCTAGGAAGGCCATCTAACAAACAATAGAGTCCCAAATCAAAGTAATTAAATATTAATGCTCAAAATATGAAATCACGCCAGCGTTACAATAAAATTTAAAAAAATAATTCCTAATGCTATTCAGCCAAAAGTACAGAAGAAGGAAAAAAAAAAATCACCTTTTGATGTGCAAGATGGGGACAGGTCCTAAAAGCACAAAACATCCAGCTGTGATGAAGTTTCCAAACACCAGAAACCATTTCCTTAGATGCTGGGTAAGAGAAGAAACACTTAAAGACCCGCCATGATCAAACAATATAAAACAATCATTAAAGAACACAAGTCATGGTTTTCAAAATGAGGAAAATGAAACTTGACATTTAAGAGAAAATACGTAGATGATAAACGCAAAAGCAAGGACAATACTCTCGTATACCACAAGATAGGGAGTGAGCAAAGGAGATGGATTCCTTGGAAAGGGAGTGTACTGCAGAGTGTGCACGTGTAGAGCCATTCCAAATATAAGAATTTTAAAAGCAGTAACCACAAAAAATCCACCAAGTCGTTACAATACTTAGAAAAATCACATTTAAAAAACGTAACTGCTATAGACTGAATGCTCATGTCTCCACAAAATGCGTATGTTAAAATCCTAACACTCAATGTGATGTTAGGAGGCAGGCCTTTGGGAAGTGATGGTCTTGAAGGTGGAGCCCTCATGAATGAGATTCGTGCCCTTAGAAAGAGGCCCCAGAGGGCTCCCTTGCCCCTTCCACAAAGTGAGGTTACGGTGAAAAGATGGCCATCTACGAAGCAGGGAATGCACCTTCACACACACCAAATCTACTAATTGCCTTCATCTTGGACTCAACCTCCAGAACCATGAGAAATAAATTTCTGTGTTTATAAGCCACACCATTTATGGTATTTTGTTATAGTATCCCAAATGACCGAAGACTGTACGCTGTAAAATTATTCTTTATAAATTACTTGAAGTAGGCCAAAAATTACAAGGGTACAGTATCTGCTCAGTTATATAAGATTATGTCTTAAAAACCAAGCTCCAAACGCTGCTTAAGACACATGATTTCTATCACCTGGGTTATTAAGTAATCCCTCCGGAAATTAGATCTTGATAAAAATATATGCAAATCTAATGAAGAAGGGAAAGGCAAAAGCAAGCCCTAAAGTCACAGAGGTTTGAGATTTGGCTAACAGTGCTAGTTCTGTGTACTAGTCATCTGGACTGAACGGTTTAAGCCTAGTTAAAAGAGAACAGAAAGAGCTTTCTGTCAGGATGGCTACGAAATAACCAGTGCATATTTACATGGCCAATCCTCTACTCTCACGGAAAACCTAAATTATCTTCTCCTAAAGCAGACTCTCTCAATTTGATAAAGGTCCCATAATTACTTCTGGGACTCTGCCCAAACTATTATGATCAATCCTTTTTTTGTTTGTTTCTTTGCATCAAGGGAGCTTTTTCCTTTAGAAAGTCTAAGCCAGAGGCACGGTGGGCACGGTGGCTCACGCCTATCATTCCAGCACTTTGGGAGGCCGAGGTAAGAGGATTCCCTGAGTCCATGGGATTGAGACCAGCCTGGGCAACTTGGATAGACCTCATCTCTACAATAAATAAAAAAAATTAGCCAGGTGTGGTGGCACGTGCCTATAGTTCCATCTACTTGGATACTTGGAAGGATAGCCTGAGCCCAGCAGGTCGAGGCTGTGGTGGCTGGGAGTGTGCCACTGCCCTCCAGCCTGGGTGACAGAGTGAGGCTCCAACTCAAAAAAAAAAAAAAAAAAAGAAAGAAAGAAAACCTAATCCAATAATTTTTCAACAGTTTCAGTATAAGATTCCTCTTTTCCCAGATGAACAATTTAAAGTGAATCTGCCCAGGATGGTAGCTGAGATTAGAAGACACTGGAACTTCTTCATCAGTCCAATTGAATGTGCCAGTTCTAACCCTTGGACCCCTAGAGTTCCAGAGGAACAGTTGGAAAACCACCGGTCTAAACCTACAAAAGCAACACAAATGTAAATTAAACGTACGTACTGGCTTTTTGTCACTTAGTAGACCAAGCAGTGGTGAAGAAATGGCGTAGGACAGTGCCAGACCCAGGAATACCAGTCCCACATATCCAGCTGGTAAATTAAACTGTAAAAGAAATCCTGTATTAAAGCTACACGATTAACTCATTTTAAAAATACACACCCATCTTTTCTTTCTACAGTTTATTCAGCTCTTGTTATTACCGCGAGTCTACTAATAATACTCAGCATTCTTCCTAATTTTTGTCTTACTTTTGTAAATAGGTTACTTTTTCTCTATGGAGGGAAAAACAAACAAACTCTAACCAGAAGCTAGAAGACTTAGATTTTTGACTTTGTAGCCTTCCACATTAAACATATAGTTTTGCTTCTATGAGTCATAGTGTTTTTATATGTCAACTAGTATTTTGCAAACTTTAACGTGCATAAAAATTGCCTGGAGAGCTTTTTAAAAGAGGTCCCAGGATCCAAGCCCCAGGGTTTCTGATTCAGAAAGTCTGGGATGGGGCCCGAGAATCTGCATTTCTAGCAAGGTCCCAGATGGTGACGACAGTCCACAGGCCGCTGGTGTAAAAAACACTGATGATAGTATCTGTTTCTTTCATCTCAAAGGAATATTCATATCCAGTTTAAAAATTAGACAGCATGACACATTTTTAAAGGCTTTTAAAAGAGCCTTTAAGCTGTCGCAAAACTCTCATACTATGTTGTTACCAACATGATATAAATGCCTTTTATCTGTTATCTAAGTTGTTTTCATTTTCCTTAACCAATTTTAACTAAGCCCATGGAATTTATTTATGAGTCAATATATGTTTTAATAGTTTTAGGACAAATATTAACTTTGCTAAAAAAAATTAGTCTTTTAAAGATAGCAGTAAAATACAAAAGTCAGAAATGTCTTGTTCTTGTTTTGTAACTGGAGGGATAAAGGGTGGAACCATCTTGCCCTAAAAGGCTGGGTAACCAAGGACTGGACAGTAAACTGCCAATTTAGAAAAGCTGAAGCTGGCACAGTGGCTCACGCCTATATTCTCAGCCCTTTGGGAGGCCAAGGTGGGAGGATTGCTTGAGCCCAGATCGAGACCACCCTCGGCAACATAGTGAGTCCTCGCCTCTACAAAAAGAAATACATAAAATGAGGGGGGAAAAAAGCAGATAAGAAGTCAGAAGAGGGGTCAAAAAAAACGGATAGAAAAACAGAAAAATAACTTTCTACACATTTCTTATATTGGAGCTGCTAATGGGACGGGACAGCAGTACCCTAATTGGAAGAAGGGTCAGCAGTGGTGAGAACACCAACAGCCCTGGGGGAGTGGAGGTCGGTGGAGTCCACCAGCCAGGAGCACGTAGGGCCTGAGATACCTGCCATGCCACAAATGGGTCAAGTATGGCTATCTTCAGGGAAAGCACCTGTCTTCTTCTTTCCTTTTGAAAAAGCTACCTTTTCTTGAGGAAGAACAAAAAAAGGTTTCTTATAAAGTATACACGAGCAACTTGGGTTTCCCAGAGATTAGATACAGATTTTTTTTTTCATTGTTTAGACACAACTTCTTAAGAATACAAAAAAATGCGCTGGATGCGGTGGCTCATGCCTAAAATCCCAGCACTCTGGAAGGTAGAGGTGAAAGGATCGCCTGAGCTTCGGGCTTTGATACCAGTCTGGGAAACTTGGCAAGACCTCGTCTCTACAATAAATCAAAAAAATTAGCCAGGCGTGGTGGTACATGCCTATAGATCCAGCTACTAGGAAGGCTGAGGTGGAAGAATCGCCTGAGCCCAACAGGTCGAGGCTGCAGTGTCCGTGAGTGTGCCACTGCACTCCAGTCTGGGCGACAGAGTGAGACTCCAATGCAAAACACACACACACACAGAAAAATGACTCAAAGAGACAGGTATTTGACGACGTAAGTGGATTGTGTCACCATAATCATAAAACACTTTTCTTATGGTTTGCCTCATGGATGCTCACTGGTGAAATGCAATTTATATTACTCTCTAAATCTGGGGCCAGATACTAAGATTATAGACCCCAAGTTTACCCATGAAATACCCAAAACCGTCTTTAGTGACTTCAGGCGGTAGTGTAAAATTATAAGAAAAATTAATTGTAATCCTTACATTCTGTGATAGGTCCATGTTCAGAAAGCACTTGAAAGGACCATATTAGAAAATTTTTTAAAACTTAAGTTTTTGTCAATTGCATTATTTTAAATCAAGTGCCTCAAATACAGTATGAATCGAAGTTAGTCATTTTTGCCTCTTATAGATACATATTAATTCTCTAGTAGAATGAACTCCCATACTTAGTAATAAACTTTATTGCATCATTCATAGTCTTCTTTCAAAATCATCTAAAAATAAATTTCTATAACATCAAACTTTCAGAATTCAACACTTATTTTTCAGCAGTAGAGACCTTCATTCTTTTTCTCCTATCCCTGATTAATGTAGTCCATAGTCTCTCAATTATATACAACAGACAGAGGAGATCTGTGAGAGAAGAATGCTTCACATTACATGAGCTACGGAGTACCCCAATGCCTCCCTGGAATTCAAACAAATAGAGGAAACGTCCTTGTTCAGCAGCCAGGATGGCATGAGCAACGTCTTGAAAAGAAAGAGACAAATGAATGACTAAGACTTCTTTCATCTGTACTGAATCAGATCCTGAGTTCCTAGGAGCATCACAGAGGGAAGACCCAGGCTACCCCAGTGTGTGGTGCCCAATCTGCCTCCTCTCACGGCCACTCAGGGGTCTTCCCCAAGAGCAAGCAATTATGCACACCTGTTGCAACGCAGAGCTCGTCCACAGTCAGGCTTCTTACCTTCTCCAAAACAAAGAGAGACAGGGTAGGGTCGAGGAAGCCAAAACATGAGCTGAGTGAGTTGATGACAAAGGCTATGAGGGCCACCTTGGGTAAACTGATGAGCTTCCAGAATGAGTGTTCACTTGGGTCAGACTCTGGGGTAAAAACAAAAGGAGAAAACAATACGTCACGGCAATCAAAATCTACTTATCCTTTAACTTATTTTGAAAAGTAAAACTAGGGAGACCATCTTTATCTGGTGAATCAAAAGAACTGTGATTCTGAGCCTGCCTAAAACTGTATATCATCTATATTTGTGTATAAGTGATTCAAACCTGGTGGCCACATGCCATTTTTTCAAAAATAATTTCCCAAAGTTAAACAGAATCAACTGGAATCAGAAGAGTGTGAAAGAAAGAAGAAGGGGTCTTAGGTTATAACCTAGAAGTAAGGCCTTCCCCAGATGGAAAGTTTGATTTGATTCATGCATCCTTAAGAGGAACCTGAAATTAAAAAAATAAACCAAACAAAAACAAAAAAAACCCCCAACTTTTTATTCTGCTAGCAAAGCAAGCACTGGATTGAAAGGGGCGCTACTGAATCCTGTGTAAATTATATTTAGTACCCAAAGTCAGCTGAATACCAGCCTTACCTCCCTCCATCCCCTCAACAGTAACCCAACTTCTTTACTGATCCAAACAACAGGCATGGCTATTTCCCAGCCTTCAGTCACATCACACAACTCCTCTCTTTTTTCCCTGCTAATTTTCCAAGTTTTATGCACTTTATAAAAACTGGGGCTAGCTCTGGCCCCAATTCTTCCATAAACTTTACCTTTCTCTGGTTTCCTACGGTACTTCCAGACCATGCTACCAAATTTAACACTGAGTTGTATTTCACTTTCCTCGTTTACAATTGTCTGGTGGCTTTCCTATCTTCCAGTTAATTTACTGCACAAAATCTTCGCTGAGCCAGGCGCCAAGCAAAATGCTTGCCAAGCAAAGATGCACATGCCCGACCCAACCCCCGTCCTTGCAGAGAAGTTACGATATGGAGCAGAGTGCTCGGATGGGTGAGGAAAGCACTTGCTGAAGGTCAGGTGAAGGCTGCCCCAAAACACCAGGGAGGGCCATCTAGGAAAGGCTTTCTAAGCAGCAGTTTCTAAGCTGGTGCCTGAAGAAGGAGCTTGAGCTGAGTAAGCAAAGAGGGGCAAAGAATCATCCAGGCATATTATTCGAAGACTCAGAAGTGAGGGAAAGCTGCTCTGTGCTTGAGAAAATGAAAGAGCAGCAAAGTTGGAATAATGAAACTGGGGTAAGGCAAGAGTGAGAGGAGATCATCCCGCAGAAGGATGTAGTAATAAAACTATGGAGGACCTCAATAAAATGTGTAAGAAGCCTGAGAAATCACTAGGGACTGAAGGCAGGGAATGAAAACCAGACATGTGGCTTAGAAATTAGCCAGGCTCTTGGTGGCTCAAGCCTGTCATCCCAGCACTTTGGGAGGCCGAGGCGAGTGGATGGCCTGAGCCCACAGGTGTGGGAATAGCCCGGGCAACAGGGCGAGACCTCATCTCTACAATAAATCAAAATATTAGCTGGGTGTGGTAGCAGGCGCCTGTGAGCGTGCCACTGCACTCCAGCCTGAGCAACGGAGTAAGACTCCAACTGAAAAAAAAAAAAAAAGAAAGAAAAGAGATTAGCCAGGCATGGTGGCATGTGCCTATATCCCAGCTACTCAGGAGGCAGAAGAGGGAAATTCCTTGAACTCAGAAGTTTGAGGCTGCAGTGAGCCATGGTCATGTCACTGCACTCCAGTCTGAGTGACAAAGTGAGACCCCAAGTCAAAAAAAAAAAAGACATACGGCTTAGCGAGACTTCTCTGTGACCCTGTTGAGAATGGAGGTAGGAGACTGGTTAGGAGGCTGTTACAGTGATCCTGTCTACCCAAGAAGATATTTGGTTTTGATGTGAAAGCTCTGAGGCCAGAATCAACCTGCATATCCCCTTTCTCCCACAGCTCCCAGAACAGTTCATTATTCTATAAACACTTGCTGAATAATGACCAAGTATGGGGCCAAGGACAAAAACATCAAGTGTGGTTTAATTTTTCTACACTTGGATTTTTTCAAGATATACGAAATAAATTTAAACCTTTGGGTTTCTTTTTCCTTTTTTTTTTGAGTCAGAGTCTCACTAGGCTGGAGTGCAGGGGCACGGTCATCGCAGTCTCGACCTGCTGGGGTCAGGAGATCCTTCCACCTCAGCCTTCCAAATAGCTGGAGCTACAGGCACATGCCACCACGCCTGGCTAATTTTTATTGATGTATTGTAGAGATAAGATCTCCCCAAGTTGCCCAGGCTGGTCTCAAACCCCTGGGCTCAGGCAATCCTCTCATCTCCGCCTCCCAAAGTGGTGGGATTACAGGTGTAAGCCACCTCACCCAGCTTGGTGTGACTTTCTTAATTATCAGCCAAGTTTTCAATGGTGAACCAAATCTGAGCACAGCCCTGATGTTCAACTGCAGAAACAGGATTAAGGTTGATTTAGGAAGAGGACACACACACCACCGTGTGGCCCAGGGAGGTATTGCCAGAAGGGAGACAATCTGGTGTGAATTTTGAATTGTGCACTAATGATGTTAGTCACCTTCAAAATATAAATTACAAAAAGGCCGGCGCAGCGGCTCACACCCGTAATCCCAGCACTTTGGAAGGCTGAGATGGGAAGATCGCTTGAGACCAGGAGTTTGAGACCAGCCTGGGCAACATAGTGAGCCCTCATCTCTAAAAAAAACAAAAAAATTAGCAGACTGTGGTGGTGCGCACCTGTAGTCCCAGCTGCTTAGGAGGCTGAGGCATATCACCTGGGCCCAGGAGGTCGAGGTTGCAGTGAACTGTGATTGTGTAACTGCACTCTGGCCTGGGAAACAGAGTAAGACCATGACTCAAAAAAAAATAACTCTAAAAGAGTAAAATATAAATGACAAAATATTCCACTTTCAATTGATTAGATGTTACTGTACATATTTTAAAAATTATGTAGCCGGGTATCGTGGTGCATGTCTGTAGTTCCAGCCACTTGGAAGGCTGAGGCAGAAGGATCGCCAGAGCCCAGCAGGTCGAGGCTGCAGTGGCAACAAAGTGAGACTCTGACTCAAAAAAACCCCCAAAAAAACAAAAACAAAAATCATGCATCTTATGCTATAAGAAAGCCATTTTGGCATAGTCTCCTTCCCTAAAATCCAGGATGGGAAAAAGAGTTATCATAATACAAATACATTAAAACGTCCAAGCCGGGTTCGGTGGCTCAGCCTGTAATCCCGCGCCTTGGGAGGCTGAGGTGAGTGGATTGCATAAGCCCGCGGGTTTGAGACCCGCCTGGGCAAGCGAGACCTCATCTCTACAATAAATCAAAAAATCAGCCGGGCGTGGTAGCGCGCGCCTGTAGTTCCAGCTACTTGGAAGGCTGAGGCGGAAGGCTCACCGGAGCCCAGTAGGTCGAGGCTGCGGTGGCCGGGAGCGGCCACTGCAATCGTCTGGGTGACAGAGTGAGACTCCAACTCAAAAAAAAAAAAAAAAAAGATCCTGACCACACTACCAAATACTACGCAATGTTGCCACTCTTGTCATGCTAATTTCAGTATCCCACAAATACACCAAGTTCCATCCACCTCTGGCCTCCTGTGAAAGCTATTTTTCTTAGCTGGAGCAGTTTCATCAACTCCATTTCATCTGCCCAGGTTCTGCCAATCCTTGATGGCCCAACTCTAGTACCACGTTCCACATGAAGCTATCAACCACTCTGTGTTTGATAGACAATTTCAATGAAATTGTATTAACGTGAAAGCATTAAGAAGGCCAGGCACGTTGACTCATGCCTAGAATCCCAGTACTTTGGGAAGCCAAGGCAAGGGGATTGCTTGAGCTCAGGAGCTCGAGAGCAGCGCGGGAGGGCAACATAGTAAGACCTCTTCTCTACAAAAAGTAAAAAAAAAAATTAGCCGGGCATGGTGGTGTGTGCCTGTAGTCCCAGCCACTCGGAAGGCTGAGTCAGAAGTATGGCTTGAGCCTAGGAGTTTGAGGCTGCGGTGAGCCGTGATTGTAATTGTACCACTGCACTCCAAGCTGTGCGACAAAGTAAGATCCCGACTCAAAAAATATATTAATTAAATTTAAGTTAAAACAATAATAGTAGTTTATTTAAATTATAAGTAAAAAATGTAGCCTGTAGAAAGTGCCTAGCCTTTGAACCAGTGCAAGCCAGGATGTGAATAGCTCTTCTGCCACTTGCCAGCTGTGGTCTCATCAGTCCCCTCTAGGAGCTTTAAACTAATTACATTTAAGGGAATTATATTTACTTTGCAGTGTGGATTAGAGGCTTTTTTTTTTTTTTTTGGAGTCAGAGTCTCACTCTGTCACCCAGGCTGCAGTGCAGTGGCATGTTCACAGCCACCACAGCCTCGACCTGCTGGGCTCAGGCGATCCTTCTGCCTCAGCCTTCCAAGTAGCTGGAACTACAGGCCCATGCCACCATGTTCGGCTAATTTTTTTTATTTATTGTAGAGATGAGGTCTCGCCAAGTTGTCCAGGCTGGTCTCGAACCTGTGGGCTCAGGCAATCCTCTCACCTCAGCCTCTCAAAGTGCTGGGATTATAGGCGTGAGCCACCACACCCGGCAGAGACAACATATTAAAGCATTGAATACAATAGCCATTGCAGAGTAAGTGCTAGAAGTTATTACCCATAATAATAATTAACATTTTTATCTTGCTGGACAGTTTTCAGGGCTCTTTTGCATATTTTCATCACAAAATCATCCCTGCAATAGGCGTCTGAGGTAGGTGATATCCCCATTTTGCAGACAGAATAACGAAGGCTTATAACAGTTGAATGAGCTACTAAAAAAATGAAAAGTATTGCCCTTAGATCATTTGCTTGAGAATTACCTGAGGCTCTCTGATATGCCACAGACAGGAGTACATATTGATATTACTGCTATAGAGAACAGTTTGACAAAGTCTATCAGTCTATCAAAATTACAAATTTAATCCAGCAATTTGTCTTCTAAGAATTCCTGCAGAAAAATTTGTATGTGCGTAAAATGATGTATGTGTATGATTATTTATTGCACTCATTTACTGCAACATTGTTGATAATTGCAAAAGATTGGAAACACTCTAAATATCTTATTATTAGCGACCAAAGACTGCATAACGAGACAAGCCCAGGTAACTTGGCAAGATCTAATTTCTACAATAAATTAAAAAAATTAGCCAGACGTAGTAGCATGCGTCTGTGGTTCTGGCTACTTGGAAGACTGGGGCGGAAGGATTGCCGGAGCCTAGCAGGACGATGCTGGGGTGGCCGTGAGTGTGTGCCACTGCACTCCCGCCTGGGTGACAGAGTGAGACTCCAACTCAAAAAGAAAAAAAGAAAAAAGAAATCTTGGTACATGCATTTGAAAAGCTAAGTTTAAAAAGGTGCAAAATAATATGTAGTATGTTATCTTTTATGTAAAAAGTAGAGAAAGGGTGTGCCTATGCACAAGGAATACATACACATATATACTCATATCTCAGTGTCCCTAGGGGATTGGTTCCAGGACCCCCACAAGTACCACAATCTATGGATGTTCAAGTCTTTGATATAAAATACTTAAATCCCTGATGTAAAACTGTATAGTATTTGCATATAACCTATGCACACCCTTTGTATACTTTAAATCATCTCTAGATTACTTATAATATGTAATATAATGTAAATGCTATATAAACAGTTTTCATCCTGCATTTTTTAAAGATTGTGTTATTTTTACTTTTATTATTATTAATAATTTACTTTGGTTAGGGTCTCACTTTGTCACCCAGGCTGGGTTGCAGTGGCACAATCATGGCAGCCTCAAATTCCTGGACCCAGGCCATCCTTCCCCCTCAGCCTCCCAACAGTTGGGACTACAGGTGCATGCCATCATGCCTGACTAATTATTATTATTATTATTATTATTATTATTTGTAAAGATGAGGTCTTGCTATGTTGCCTAAACTCTCGAACTCCTGGGCTCAAGCATTCCTGCCACCTCGGCCTCCCAAAGTGTTGGGATTACAGACATGAGCCACTGTACCCAGACTCTTAAAATATTTTTGATTAGCCGGGCTCGGTGGCTCAGCCTGTAATCCCGCGCTTTGGGAGACTGAGGTGAGTGGATTGCCTGAGCCCACGGGTTCGAGACTCGCCTGGGCAACTTGGCGAGACCTCATCTCTACAATAAATCAAAAAATCAGCCGGGCATGGTAGCGCACACACCTGTAGTTCCAGCTACTTGGAAGGCTGAGGCAGAAGGATCACCGGAGCCCAGCAGGTCAAGGCTGAGGTGGCCAGGAGCGGCCACTGCACTCCAGTCTGGGTGACAGAGTGAGACTCCAACTCAAAAAAAAAAAAAAAAAAAAAAAAGAAAAAAAAGAAAGTATGGACCAAAAATATTGTATCACTGAAGAATTAGAACATGGACCAATGAAATGTCATCTATTCGTTTTCTCTGTGCTGTCATTGTGTTTGCTTCTGTAGCTACACAACCTTTAGGTCTTTCCCATGCTTAATCATTCTGCTTGATTTCCTGGCTCCTCATGACTACAGTTTATAAACAGCTTGCTGAAAGTTTCTTATGAATAGTGATTGATTCAGCAATAATCCACAAGGCTTCAGGATGAGTCAGTTAGGAGATGGGATGGTTGGTGGTTACAGTAAAGACTATGTATAAATGAGCTTCCACTTAACATCAGTGCACTGGTTTAAAAGAAATAATCTGACATCAGTGCTTTCCTCAAAAGAACAAGTTATAGAAATATAATACTAATAACTAAGCAGTGACAAACAGCTTTAAGAAATGTTTTCACCAACAATATGCTGTACAGGATAGTTACACAATTTAATGCTATGGGCTGAATTGAATCTGGAGGTGGGAATTGACTGCTGGTTCGAAGTCTCTAAAAGGACATTTTTGTGGTTTCTTTTGTCCCTGTTTTGAATTGTTCTGTCTTGTCTCTCAGGGATGCAGCCCATTTTAGTATCTTTTAAAGATGTGGAAGCTTCATGAAAATAATCTATTGAACTGTCTGAATTCTCTCCTGTCTTTCCTAGAGAATATCAGTAAAAGAATACATCTAAGAACCATTCTTCAAAACACACTCGATTTGTAAATTAAAAGTTTGAAAAAATAATGAGCAGCTTGGGGAAAGAATAATACATTTCTCATATTCCTTCTCATTCCCCAGGATGACAATGGCATCTAGAATTGGCCCTAAGCAAGAAGATGACAGGAGTGGATGGGAAAAATGAAGTGGTCGCTCTCCCTGATTCTCCCTGATTCTCTCATAATGGAGAAGAGGTCTCTGGTTTGATAGCTTCCATTGATTCTTAGTTTATTCTATTGGAGCACCTTCAAAGCTGTACTTATTTAGGTTGTACTAGAAATTCCGTATCACTTTTTTGGGGGGTTCTCAAAAAGTCAAGAAATCTAAACAGTATAGATGAAAATGCTTATCAGACAACAACTGTTGGCAGCTTATTTCCTCAGCAGCTTTCTGAGGAGCTGAGTGGTGTGCACAGACTATGGTTCTTGAATCAGTAGGTGTGGTATTGAGAACTCAATTCACTGTGTGCTAAACCTGGTTAACTTGTCCAAATTATCTGCCCTTACTTAGAATCAACTCTCCCATCTATGAAGTGAGACTATCACCCATCCTTATCTCACAGGACTATTATGAGAAACACGTAAGAGAGAAAGAAAGTGAGAGAGAAAGCCATTTTTACATTGTAAAGCACCACAGAAATATCCAATAAAATTTATTTTAAATTTTGGTATACAACAGGACAAAAATTTGACCAGGACACAAACCTAATCCTCCTAGAAAAAATGAGAAAATTTAATTTATATAGCACTGATTCTTATCTTTTAATTTTTGTATCATAGTCTCTATTCAAGGGCAAACAGATGACATTCTTTGCATACTATACTCATACCCTTTGTTAATCTTTAATTCACATTCTCCCAGGGAAACAGTACCCTAACCTCTGTAACTCACTGTCTAGACAACTGAATGACTTTCTTTCATCCTTGATTTTCTAATACTATCAGTACAATGTAATGCATACACAAGATTTTGAGAAACAGTCTTCTAATCAATGATAAGTGACACCAATAGTCACTGCCATTGTGTAGGGGCAAGGTGATGCTTTGCCAAGATGCCTGAAAAAGGAAAAAGGTGCACAGTTGGAAGATACTTCAAGGATCCTTCCTGCTGATGCTTTGGCCTTCAGTCAAGAAAATATTTAAATCAGTCCCAAACACAGATGGTAATTTAATTTTTATGGACCCATAGGCAAAAAGATTATTCACATATACATATAAGTATGTAAACTTTTTAGTTATTAACAATTCTAAAGATCACAAAAGTCTAATTTTCAAGACTAAATGATATGAAAATTATGAGGTCATGGATATCAATTTACTTAAATTATGTGACTTTTTTATAGGAGTGTTGAAAGCAGTAGAATAGAAAGTGTGCTTTTGAGAAGGGGAGAGAGGTCACTGAAGGGCAATTTAAAGGATAAAATGAAGTGGAGAACATTTCATATAATATAAGAATGAGAGTCTAGCAAGGGAGTGGATATGTACATGCTAAATATTCTGCTTTCTCTCTTTTTGTACATACTGCCTTTCGTTTTAATGGCTCTTAAATGAGGGCTCATGTCCTGTCTGGGAATTGGTGATCCATAAAAGATTCTAAACATATTAGCCAGGGTTGATATTGCCCAAGTCCAGCTTATCAGTGCTAGTAATATTTCTTCTACCTACATCATAGAACTTGCTATGTTTTCTTTATCATTATAAGCTCAGATTTATGCATCTTTAGCCAAGCGCTGAACTTGTGGAAACTCAACATTGTGTTTTATTTTGTTTAAATCCCTCATTAAACTAACTTGCCCTTCTGTATATTGGATGCTCACAGAAATTTCCTGGAGAAATAGCCTTAAGACAAGATGTACCTGTAAGGTTGAAATAGAAATTTGGAAGTCATCTTAGCAGAAGGAGATGTGAAGGAGTCCAGAATTCAGGGGTAGGTTGCAGAGCTATCAGGATGTCAGGAGAAGATGCAGTAATACAATATGTCTCATTACTGGCAATGTTAACTTTAGACAAGTGGGTAAGGTGCTGTTTCCCAAGTTCCTCTACCGTTTCCCCCTTTTTATTAATATAAATTTTATGCAGAGATTTTGTGGAAAGCCTGGGCAAATGGATTGTTTTCTCATCACACTTTCTATTAACTTTAGCATCCAATAATTATTTTCTGGGGCGTGCTTAATAGTTATTTTTTATTTCCATTTCATCATGTATTAATCAGAATTTTGTATTTAGGGAAAAGCTGTCCCCTCATCACTATTTATTTTATGGATTGGTTTCAAAAATTGTGAAATATTGGAATGCATCAAAGATGTTAGAAAGACTAATTTATGAAAATACCACGTAAAATGCTTCGAAATTACTTACTTTCTTTGAGTTTCTACATAAGTATCATTGTTTGTATGTGTGGGGGGATGGCATGTATATGTGTCGTAGGCATAGGTCTATTTGTTCTTGAAGTCATGACAGACAAAAAAATCAAAGTCATGAACTTGACATATCTAAGGGGAAGTACAATTCAGTAATGCAGACCTCCTATTGAGTGACATAGCATGATGAGAGAGATAAGTCCAGCATATTATATCACAACATAGCAGACAAAACAAAACAAAGAAATGGATTTCTTGGGCAGAAAAATTGAATAAAGTAAACCATGGGTTCTCAGAAAACCATTCTTTAAGTTTATTTTTATTGCATCTTTAAAGTCATGAATGATATTGAGGGTCTTTCCTTCAAAGTTTATTCATATTCTAAAAGTGAATTCATTTCACACAAAATCACACTCTAATTGTCTTACATGACCTCCAAATTACAAATGTACTATTTTGCTTCTTTGAAAAGAGTGGCATTATGGGACTTAGTTTACACCCTTGGTTAGTTAAGAAATAAAAATACATACTTTGTTATAGTACACATTGCTTTGGTATAAATTACAATCTGGACTAGAGAATTTTCTCACATTTCTGCCTCACAAAGGCAGCAAAATCATATGAAAGTATTTTCATAGCCAAGATAGTTAAATACATTAATAAGATTTTGCAACTGTATAATTTTCCCAAAGGCACTAGTATTTCCCAAGCTATTTTTCCAGGTGCCAAAACAACTAATTGATGTGGTGCTGTCAGCTAAATCCGTCATCAATTTTGAAAAAAAATTATTTGAATAGATGTTTAATTAATTCAAAGTGCTTTGAACTTACCTTAATAAGTAAACATAAAGGGTCAAATATTGTGAATTGGCTACCCCAAAGCTCTTTATAGCTTCTTCTCCCTTGAATTCTCTACTAAAATGATCAGGCAGCTAATTAGCACTGGCTCAGTCTCTCTTACAGCTAGAGTGACCTAAAGAAAGGTAATTCTTCATTTCATTACTTCCAGATTTATTGAGATATGACTGACAAATAAAAATGGTATATGTTTAAGATGTACAATGTGATGAATATATATATAAACATAAATTAATCCCTTGATCAAGTTAAATAACATGTTCATCACCTAACACAGTAACCCTTTTCTGTGGTGATATCTAGCCTTTTAGCAAATTTCAAGTATAAAAATATGTTATTATGAACTATAGTCATCATGGTATACATTAGATAACAAGACCTTATTTAACTTATAACTGAATGTTTGCACCCTTTGACACATATTTCCATTTCCCCCACTCCTGCAGCCCGATAATTACCATTTTACTCCCTACTTCTATGAGTTCAACTTTTTAAGATTCACAGGTAAGTGAGATCATACAGATTTATCTTCCTGTGTCTGTCTTATTTCACTTAGCATAATGTCTGACAACTTCACCCACTTATCACACACAAATGGGAGAATTACTTTCTTTTTAAGGCTAAAATGTAAAAAAAAAAAAAAAGAATAAAAATAAAAAGAAGACCAACTCAATCTAATAAGTGAGTTAGGCAAGTTCAAGGATACAAGATCAATGTATAAAAATTGATTGTATTTCTACATACTAGCAATAAACATGTGGACAGCAAAATTTAAAAATAAATCATATTTGCAGTTATTAAAAATATGAAGCACTTAGGAATATCTAACAATGTATGCATAAAAATTTGTGCTTAAAATTTCAAAATGATGATGAAATAAATCAAAGTTCTAAAAATTGGATATACATATGTCCATAAATATGGAGAGAGTTTGTAGATTGGAAGAGTCAACATAGTAAAGGTCAATTCTCTCTCAAAATTATATGGATGACACTTTCTTGACGGTTCCATTCATGATTAGAAGCTTGAGGGCATGATCTTTATGATCTAAAACCTTAAGCATGGAATCTCTGGCCTCACTTATTTGATCCATCACAAGTTTACACCTCTGCATAATTCACTGTATGAGTTCATTTATTCGGTGTAGATCACATCAGTTGCTGCTTTTTTCTTTGGGATAATCCCTTCCTGTAGGTTGGTAAGTCTTTCACAGACATCATGTTCTAGATTCGTCAGCTGTAGTAACTGGGTAGCACAGAGGTGGACTTTCCAGCGTTGGGCACGACAGGATACTCCTTTCTGATTAGCTATTTCTGGAAGCATAGCTTTCTTCTCCTCTTTGACCTGGACTTCACTGTACCTCTGAAAGTGGTGGTAAGCAGCTTTCCAGGGGTTCTGATAGTGAGGAAGCAAAGTAATGGGGGATCTTGGATGCACTGGGACATACCTCAGCCTTCCTCATCAATATATTCCTTGGGAGTAGACTTGCACTTCTCAGTCTTCACCAAAAGACCCTTGGCAATGGACTTCTCATCGTTAGTGCTGTTCTTCTCCATCATATCACCTTCTTCTGTTGAGATCATGGGCTGCTGCTTTTGAGGCTTTTTCCTTTCATTCCACTGGATGCCATGGAACCCTCTGTTTTCAGGTGTGAATTAAGGAACACTTCCTTTATTTCAATTTCTGTGAATCTATAATTATTTCGAAAATAATAAACACAAATGTAAAATACAGAATAATATACAAAATATATATCTTTTCAATTGCATAGTGGACATGTGCACAGAGTTATAATATTCTGAGTCATAAAACAAAGTTTGATACATTTATAAATTCAGATGATACAAAGTATGTTCTCTGACCAGACTACCTGATTTCAAGACTTACATAAAATTCTAGTAATTGACATTGAATGAGACTGAAATAAAGACAGATAGGTAGATGATAAACATAGATTAATAGTCACACCTAACACCCCAACATCCCTAGCTACTGGTAACAACAAACTTGCTCTCCATCTCTATAATTTTGTCACTTTGAGAATGTTATTTAAATTAAATCATTTGTATAATGGATAGATGATTGATAGAGAGATAGATGATAGATCTATAAATGGAAGAATGGGGCTTCCAGAAATATACTAATACATATTTCAAAAAATAATTTATGATAAAAGTACAAACACAATGTAGTGAAGAAAGGAAAACCTGTTCAACACATGGTATTGGTGTCAGTAAGTATCCATGTGCCAAAAAAAAGGAATTTGATCCATATATTGGGATATGTACACACATGTACACAAATATCAACTCAATGCATCATACATAAATGTAAACCTGAAAACTAAAACTTCTATATGAAAACCATTGTGACCTTGAATTAGGCAAAGATTCCTTAGATATGGCACCAAAGTCATGATAAATTTAATTTCATCAAAATTAGAAGTTTATGCTCTGTGAAATACTCCATTAAGAGATGAAAGGGTAAGCTACAGACTGGGAGAAATTGCTTGCAAATCACATATTGGACAAATGGCTTTTGTCTAGTGTGGATTAATAACTCACAAAAGTAATTGATAAGACATTAAACAGTCCAATAAAAGATGGGCACAACTTTTTAGACACTTTACTAAAGAAGATTTGTAGAAGGAAAATAAGCATAGAACAAGATGTTCATCTTCATCAGTCTTTCCAGAAAGGCATAATAAAACCACAATATAGTAACAATACACATCTATCATAATAGCTAAAATATTTATTTTAAAATGATAATACCAAATGTTGGTGAGTATGTGCGGGAACTGCAACTCTAATATAAAATGACACAAGCACTTAGGAAAACAGTTTGGCAGTTAAAAGTTAAACAGATGCCTGTCATATCTGTTTCACTCCTAGGTACTTACTCCAAAGGAATGAAATTATATATCTATACGAAGATATGTACATGAATGTTTATAGTAGCTGTATTTATAACAGCACTAAAATTGAAGCAATTATGGGTCCATCACTAGGTGAAGGGATAAACAAATTATTGTATATATATATGTATATATATATATATATACACACAATGAAATAATATTATAAAATAAGTGTATTATTCTCACATGTCACAACAAAGATGAATTTCGAAATAATAATGATCAATAAAGAAAACCAGACAAAAGAGAGTGCATGCTGTATGATTCCATTTATATAATATACTTGGAAGTATAAACTAATATACAGTGACAGAAAGATCAGTGGTTACCTAGGGACAGAAGAGAAGTGGGGAGGAAATAAAAGGGAGATTATAAAGGGGCATAAGGAAACTTTTTTGGAGGTTACGGATATGTTCTTTATCTTGATTGTGCTGATGTTTTCACAGATATATGTCACAACTTATTAAATTGTACAGTTTAAATACATGTAGTCTACAATGTGTCAATAATGTTTTAAAAAAACTACTAAAATAAACAGTAAGAAATTAAACCTCAAAGATAATTTAGAGGAGGTTGGCCAGCAAAAATCAACAATGCAGAGACCTCTGAAAATGCAAGAATGATTTAACAAAAACTATGAGTTTAGCAGCTGAGTGCAATTTTCTGCCCCTAGAAAATAGAAATGATAATTAGCCCAATTAGGTTTATCAAGTAATTAGAAATATGAGCTCCTCGTTGCAAATTAATTTGATCTGAGAAGTGAGCTACAAAGACACTCCTATGATTTGAAACTTGCAGTTTGTATGCTAATCACATACTGAAAACATAGACTATAACAGGAGAAAAATAATGCCTATGTTTGAAAAAATAATGAAGTCTAAGTAAATGAGACTATGCAGAAAAAAAGAGACACTGGATATTAAAATAGTCATATTCATTTAAAAAATAGTATTTAATAAATGAAACATCACTGGGCAGAAGAGTGAGAAATGAGAAAAAAAATAGTTTTTTTGCCTAAGTGGAAAGAAACAGAAAAAGAAAAAGAAAGAAGAGATAGATATATGAATAACCTACAATTTTATATTTTTAATACCAGTGTTACCTAGAGGAAAGATTTTTTGATAATTATTTGAATTATTGACAAAGTAAATATACTTATTGCAAACTTTAAGTTCACATAAACTATAAAAATTTGTCAGTTGGAAAGTTGTGTATGCGTAGTTAAGTATATCAAGCCCTAAAGTAATATTAATTAAATAGAAAAAAAAGCTAGTTAAAATTTCAGCTTGCTTTATGGGATTGACTAAGTGTTCCTGTTATATTTCAATGTTATATGTAATATGAAAAAAGGTCATATTTAATATCCTTTGTTTACATGACCATATACTTTCTCAAAGTGGACACTACTACCATAAGAAGGAGCTAATATAATATACGCATTGATCTTTCAATTATAATCACAGAGCAATTGTTCCAATTAGCTGAATCATATATCAGTTGATCTCTCCTCACAAATTAATTTAAGCATAGACAAGAATTTATCTATTATTTTGCCAGGAATTAGATGAAAATACACAAAAATAAAAATTCTTGCTGTACATAGTATATAATTGATACAGAGGATAACAACATTTAGAGAGACGTATTCACAATTTCCACAAATAAGAAGTAAAAGTAATATTTATTTTCCCTTTCCACAGTTGAGAAGTCTTTAAACTATTTGAGCTGTGTTCCCCACAGTACTTATAAAATCTATCCCCATTCAACCTGAAATATCAATATTCATCTTTCATGTAAAAAATAAAATAGTAAAGCACAGGAGGAACAGGACAAAACAATAAGATAGGAGGCGCAGGGAAGGCTCTAAGTAACTGTTCACACCAATATTTATTGTTTTAGCCAAATAAAATATTCCTCCTATGTATCCCTTAAAAAGGGCACATTGCTTGTATTTTAACAAAATCTGCTTTCTCTGAGGCACATACTTCATAAACACTTCCCTTCTTGACAATGAGTCACTATTTAGTTTTTTAAACTCACATAATTTAAGGAAAGGTTAAAGGATAGGCAACTGATAGAAAAATGAATAAGAACAACAGACACCAAATTCTTGGTTGATCAGATTCTAGTGACCACAAGACATCACACTGTGCAAATGTCCCAAAGGAACAAAAATGCAATCTCAAAATTTACTTTTCAGAGCTGCTATTCTTCAACTTTTTTTTTAGTGGCATGATGTCCTCTGCCTGCTTTTCATCCCTGGAGGCAGTACCTGTGGAACAAATATAAAAGATTCCTCTGCTACTACCACATTCTTCATTCAGTTAGTTATTCCATCATGCACACAACTTAAGCAATCATTTATTTTTACATGTGCATTATGACCCAGGCCCGGACGTTGTACTAAGTAACGGGGATATAAAGATGAAAAAAATACAAAAATCCATCTCTTTTCCTCAAGAGTTTCTAGCCTATAAGGAATGACAATTATGAGGTCACAAAATGGGACTGTTAAATGAATAATAAGCATGACTAGCTTTTATGGAATACTATCATTGTGATACTTACTGTGATAACTGCTCTCTGCATTAACTCAGTTAATCCAGCCAATAAACCTTGGATGAGTATGATCCATGACCTTATTTTACAGATGAGGAAATTGAGGCAAAGACAGATGAATTTGTTCGAAGAGTGAATGCACTGTGGAACTTCCATTGCAAACATGGTACTCCGGATCTAGAATCCATGTTCCTAGTCCCTGGCCCAGAGGATGGAGCACATGCCCTCTTCAATTCTAGTTTCTCCTATTCAATAAGAAGTCTATAAGAAAGAAGAGACACTTAATAAACAAGAGAGTTTGAGGGCCACAAATGTGCTGACAGTGTCTTCCTAGCAGAAGGATAAATCAAGCTAAAAAAAAAATCTTAGACAATAGCCTTGAAGGATAAAAGAAGTCACTAAGTTGTGGAATGAGATCATTACCTGGAATGGGGAATGGCATTACCTAGGAAAATGGAAGGAGAATTGGAGATTTGAGAGCCAGTAGGCGGCTGTCCAGGAATAGGGTCCTAGGCTACTTAACTTATCCTGTCCTCAGGTGAAGCACTGCAGAAATGAGGACTGCTGCTACATGATTCCTGCCACCTGTGATTGGCATTTTTGCCCCTTGTTCTGGACACCATAGAGATAATCAGACCCCAGGCTGCTTTTGCTGGCCATCACTGCTGATGTGTCATGGCCCCTCGGGAATCAAAGCTTTATTCTATGGGGAATTTAGAGAGAATTTCTCTTCCCTTCTGTGTTATACACTATGTTAGGTGGAGGTGGGGAATAACACAGCCCCACTGCATTTTGCTTTTATTTCATAAAGAGGTGCCTTAGTGAAATGAGCTTTTTGAGAAATTGCTCACATTTTGCTCCTCAGGCCTAGGCATGAGTTTCTAAAGCTCTGTCTTTAGACACATCTGAATATTACCTGGCATTGGAATCAGAATTATCTCTTCTAAAAGATTATGGTTAAGTACACCTGTTTGATTTAGGATTCCTTTAAAAAAGAATTATCTTTAAGAAATTTCTCAAGTATTTCTTGTAAAGAGGACTCTGGTGGTCCATATGACTGTTTCTTTAGACTGCTGGACAGGCACGAATCCTGCAATATACAAAACATAGGTTTAAGCCTCCCCTGACACTCTCATAATATATGCACTGAAGCTGAAATGATATAGATCACACCTACCAGCCTCTTCCCCTACTATTCATCCATCAAACATCTCCAATCTCCCAGCACCTTGTGCCTGGCATTGACAATACGAAAATGAACGTGCTCTACTCTTTGAGAGAAAACATTTTCCAAATACAAGTGAAGCCCCAAAACAATTCTAACAAAACATAAAATCCTAGATGTGCACTTGATAGAGCATTAGCTTAAAGAAGGAATAATCAACTGTCTTTGAGCGGGGCATATGTTGGATAGAAAAGCAAATGTACTATTTAACCAAAGTCTTGAAGGATGAATCATGGGTAATCAGGACATAGTGGTGGAGAGTAACAGGTGTGGGTAGGGATAGGGAGGGAGGAGTGGGTTTTCAACAACCTGAGAGACAAAACGGAAAGTCCAAAGGTACAGGTGATATGATCAATAAATATTGAATGGGTGGGTGGATGAATAAATTAATGGGTGATAATAAACCATATTTTGTAACACTTTATTGCTTCCAAAGCGTGTCTGAATAATTATTTTATATATTTTTCATAATACTCGTGTAAAAAGGCAGGACTTGGTCATTTTGCAGATGATGAATGTGACGCCCTAAAAGACCAAAACAATGTCACAGGAATGACACAACTAAAATGCTATCCAGGCTTCATAACCATGTTACTGCCACCTCAGTAGTTATAGAACATTAGAAATGATGTTCATCAAAAATAGCAAGGGAGGGGCAGAAGTGGTCCTCTGACTTCTTGGCCTGTGGTGGTTAGTGCTTTTGCTTTCACTTTAGCTCTTAGCTTAGATGCAAAACGACAAATGCTTTGTATGAAATGCTCTTTGCTGTTAAGATTCCTGACATCATGCCCAGTCACCTGAGACACCAGAACAATTTGTTTAGCTGGTCTAACTTTGCGTGAATTTTCATAGTCACATCTGTATTCTGAAATGCTGCCATGAAGCCAACAGCTATAATCTTAAGCCAATTTTTAACACCAAAATTTGATGTGATGAAACATGTTATTACCTTTTTCTTTTTTTATGATCATTTTTATTTTAAAGATGTGGGGTATGACTCAGAGTTAGGTATACAAGTGGTCATGATACAGGTAAAGTTTGAGCCTCCCTTTGGTCCTCACTTTGCCTGGTTTGAGATCAGGTACCCTTATTCATGTTATGTGCCCTCCTCCCTCCCCTGACAGTGTCCTGCTACTGCCAAACCTTTTCTTCTAGTATTTTGGTAAATGTTCAGGGTTCGCTTATGAGTGAGAACATGTGGTACTCAGTTCTTTGTTTCTGTGATAGATCACTCAGTATTATAGACTCAAAATCCATCTAAGTTGTTGTGAAGACCATATGTTTGTCCTTCTTTATGTCTATGTAATATTCCATCATGTTTATGTACCACATTTTTTATCCAGTTCAGTTTCAATAGGCAGCACGATTGGTTCCATGTTTTTGCTATTATAAAAAGCGCTGCAATAAACATGCGTGTGCGTGTATCTTTTCTGTAGAATCATTTGAGTTCCTCCAGGTATATTCCCAGTAGGCAGATTACTGGGTCATATGGAAGGTCAATTTCTAGTTCTTTTAGACATCGCCACACTGTTTTCCATAGAGGTTGAACTAATTTGCACTCCCACTAGCACTGTAGAAGTGTTCCCTTTTCTCTGCATCCTCGCCAGCATCTGTTGTTCTTTGTTTTATTAGTGATGGCCATTCTTACTGGGGTTAGGTGGTATCTCAATGTGGTTTTGGCTTGAATTTCTCTGATGATTAATGAAGCTGAGAAATTTTTCATGTGTCTTTTGGCTCCCCGTATAATTTCTCATGAGAAGTGTCTATTCATGTTTTTTGCTGGCAATCTACAGATTCAACCCAATATCCATTAAATTGCCAAGATCATTCTTCTCAGACCTGGAAATGACAATACAGAAATTTATATGGAAGAATAAACGACCACAAATAGCCAAAAGAAACAAAACAGGGGGTATCAAACTTCCAGACTTTAAACTTTACTATAAGGCTACAATGATCAAAACAACCTGGTATTGGTACAAAAACAAGCACATAGAACAATGGAACAGGATAGAGATTCCAGAAGCAAAACCTGAATTTCTCAACCAACTCATCTTCAACCACCTCTTTCTAAATGGAAAATCACAACACAGTTTTTTGTTTGTTTCCTACTGGATGGTGGTAACATTAATGTTTACCATCAGGTAAGAACAATTCCCTCTGTCCTCTAATAGATGCCTTTTTTCTCACTGGATTTTGCATTGCCACCCATTGTTTAAATTTAATTTTGCATATATCTCCAATAATCATGGTCTATGTAAATGTTAACATCAATGTAAACAATACTTGACAACAAAGCCAACATCTGAGAGCTTGTTTGCAGGAAGAAAACAGTTCAACTTAAGAAAATAAGACAGAATAGTTTGATATGCATTCCAAAACTGGCATCAAAGGTTGATATGACGCAATAACAAATGAGTGAAACCTGGGGGCAAATCATTAATCAAGAGAGTTATCAGATTACCTTCCCAGACACTTATTGTCAACTCTGTCAGAAAAGTGCATATCATAGAAGAATCACGGATAAAAACGTTGCAAGATTCTTGTCTCAATATGTTCAGACCATAGCATGAAGGAAGAAAATGTGCAAGTTAACCAAAAAGTCATTGCAGGGGAAAGATTCCATTCAGGCTACTAAGTGGAATGGCAAAAGGCAAAACGATCCATGTGATAAAGGGACAGAAAGGACTAAGTTTGTGGAAGATTAATATCATGATCACTTTGAAAATATGTCTATCTCTTTTGTATAAATTAATATTTGCAGGCTCATAAAGTGTCTTAATTTTCCTAAATATATAGATTGCAAAATTATACTCTTATTTTTTGCTTTTCTGATCTGTTACCATAATCAAATATTAGAATATATCCCATTTAAGTTTCATGTTCCATTGACTCTATAGAATATTGAACTTTTCTGCAAAAGAATGCCCACCAAAAACAAGTCACCAGGTTTCTAGCTCTAAAAGTATTCTTAGATCTGTATAAAATATTTTTTTAATTTAATTTTTTAAATTAGCTAGATAGAGAAATTTTTGAAAAATATTATTTACATTATATAATATATAATGTAATTTTATATAATATATGTATAAATAGTATATTGTAGTATATTATTTATATTATTATTCTTTTTCACAATGCTCTCAAAAATCCACTATATCAGACACCACAATCATTTAGTTGATGATAATGACAATAGCAATGATAAAAAAAAGCAATGAGTCTTGGCTTAACCTTGACCAGCAATAAGAAAAGTTAAGACAATAGCAATTAATTCCCTCAAAAAGCATTTATTGAACATTAACTTACCTTTTCTGCATCCTGGGCACAAAAAAATTAAGATATGTTCTATTCTAGCTAAAACAGAGTGGTATTGAGAAAAATGGGCACCTTGTATATTCCAAATATTACTGTCATTTTAATAGACAGCTGATTTTTTTGGTTACTAGCATTTATTCTCATGTCCCTATGTTTAAAATGAGAATTTATTGCTGCATATATATATTTTAAATAATATTTTATGCATGACACAACTGGATAACATAAGTTATTATCATTAAAGATAAAATTATTTTACATAGATCTAGTTACAAAATATTTATTAAAGTATGCTCAAAGCTTTTCTCCTTATTTTCAGTTTGGAAATATATTTCTGAGTTTCCTATAGGCTTTCTGATCTCTAGTTCTCCATTTTTATTTATATTCTCCATTTCTTTCTTTCAGTTTTCTGAACTAGATACTTTTAAAACATATTAAAATATTTTAAATAAGATAAGAAAATAAATTACTCTGCTCATTTTCAGAGAAGATGACTTCATTTTTGCATTACTTAGTTTTGAATTTCAGTGGTTGAAGCTATTGATGTTAGTCAACTACTAGTTGGCAGGATGTCATGCAGCTACATCATGAAATCACAAGTGAATAATATTATATATAAGTATTACAAACTGACAAAGGATTTCTCTTTGTCCTCCCTCCCTCCAGTCATCCTTTCCTCTCTTCCTTCCTTCTTTTCCTTCTATTTCCCTCCTTCCTTTCCTCTGTATTTTTACTTTTTTAAATTTTATCATTTCTTTGTTATTCCCCACTCTGGGAAACAGCTTATATTGTTTTATATCCTATCATTTGTGCAAGCAGTTTTGGGCAAGCCTGACCTAACTATCAATCCAATTACAAGTTATTTCAGTGCTGTTTTATCACTTTTACATACCTTGAGACATTCTTGGTATGAGTCTTGATAGATTTTTTTATCAAATTCTAAGCAGTGAGAAGCACATATATAAACAACTGAATGTGAGTGCTCTAAAGCAGCTACATTAGACATGCTATAAGATTATAAGAAATGAGGCAACTGACCTCATCTTAGGAAATTTGAAAGACTTCCTGAAAAAGGTAATATTTGATCTTGAGTGATATAGTAGAGAGGATTTTTCCAGACAGACAAAGAAAGGCAGACATTCCATTTGGAAGAGAATCAGATGAAATATGATTAATTCAATTAACAACATCAACAAAACAAATTAGTTGACTTAGTAAATATTTCTGTAAAATTTTATTTTTAAGTGTGATTTGATAGCCAGAGTCTAATTCAGTTTAGTCCCCAATAGAAGTTAGACATATGAAAGTTCATGTTGAGACCATGTTCAAAGATTGCTGTACTTAACCCGAAAGAACAAGGCAGTGCTGTTAACCGTCTCATAATGTTGCTCATATGGTGCTGTCAATGCGTTTTCAAAGGACACCCTGCAAATGTCAGTGGATCATGAAGGCAATATGTTAGGAAAATGTCCTGAAAACTGGCATCCATAGATGTGTGTGCTCTGATTTGTTAGATTTGTCAAAAATCTGAAATTTCTCTCTGTTGTAATATCAAATGACGTATGCTGGTATTATTTAAAGCATTTAAATATTTTTTTACACGTCCAATAATTTTGATGAAAACTCTCAGCCACATGTGGTATTTTCTTTTAGGAACAGAGAAGGGATATTTTTCACATACATATCAGAGGTTTTCTTTCTCCCAGACTGTTATCTACATATAAGTATTTTACTTATCTCCCATGTTGCATGCATTATGAGTTTATTTTTCATATAAATGATTTTTATATGCTCTTGGTTGTCTACTTTTATGTTTCTAATGTTTCTATAAATATAGACTGGGACCCTATTCACAGAACAGATGTGTGGGTACATAAAATGGTGAAAAAAGTATTATTTATTGCTATATTTCTTTGACATTATTGATATAGAAATTGAAAATCATAAACTCAGAAATAAAGTGATAAAAAACCTCTGAATGAAATGAGATCCAAATGTTTTAAAACTGTAGAATCATATAGCCAAAACTCATCTTTAAAATGATTTACTTCAGTCTCTTAATGTTGAATATAGAAAACTGAGGTCAAATGAGGTTATAACTCTTTCCAGATCCCTCAGTTACTGTAAAATTCTGGAATTTGAATATCAGTTTTATGATTCCCAACCACGTTTCTTCCCCTGATCTATTGTGGTTGTATATACATATATGTATATACTTATATTTATATATGTGTGTGTGTATATATATATACACACTCTTATAGTTATATATACTCCTATATAACTCTCTTTTCTTTAAATATATTTATAAAATTATAGGTTTAGAAGGGTCTTCAAATATTCCTAACCATCCTCTACCCCTGTTCTTCTGATGAATAAAACTCCTGTTTTCTGTACAGACTTTTAGCTGTTAACTTCTAAAGACATGAAAATATTGTAGTTTTATTCAAATGTCATCCCCAAATGATCATCTTTCACTTAAGTAAATCAAAGAGGATTTTGTTTTCAAAGGGAAATGATATTTTAACATGTACATTATTCTGATATTATTAAAATTTAATAAAAATTGGATATAATGTGTAGAACTGACACAGGAAAGTTTGTCAACAACACATCCATTCTAAAGTAAAGGAACCTCATTACCCTCCAGGAATGAACAATATCATTAAAGGATGCCTATAAATTATCTCGATTTCTAATGATTCATCAGTTTTTAAGTCAATTTACAAAAGCAACAGGAACAGTTTCACCTGTGATATTAGACATTCACCAAATAACTCCAAAGGCTAACAGAGTTAAATTTGATCAAATGCAAATAACTGATATTGCTACAACATCCAGCAAGTGTACTGAGAGCACTGAGTATAAATGCACTTTCACAAATTGGACTCTGGTGTTTGACATCACATGCTGCCATGGGCCACCCTCCTCTACATTTCTGAGGAAGGGCTTTGAAGGTAGACAGTCTGGATTCCAATCACTGCTCTGGCACATGCTAATAGAGCAGATTATTTCTGTTATCAATATTTTCACTTGAAAAATATAAGTAAATATACCTAATTAATAAGGTTTTAGAGAAAGTAAAAGATAATACTTATAAAATACTCAAGGACAGTATCTAGAATACAATGTGAAATAAAAAAAAGATTTAAGCAATCAAATATTGTGATTCAATTTGGTTAAAATAAAACAATAAGTCAAATATTTTCATAGTATTTAATGACAAACTTTTAGGAGGGATAATTGTTTTTGGCATAAATGCTTTCGGTAATTCAAAATACAGGTGGTTTTATTAATTCTTATTTAAAAGATAATAGCAAATTTGAAAAATATTTATGGATCAATGTTCATAAAGTAACAAGGTATAAAGAGCATTAGTCATGTACTGATTTAGCTAAATATATATTTTGCTCTGTCACTATAAAATAAATTTTTGACAAGTTTATGGCAAATGGAAGAAACTCTCCTGTTAACATTCTGTTTTCATTTTTAAAGTTTTATTTTTATCTTTGGTGCAATGTAATTTTTAACCTCAAGACTATAATTACAGCAAGGGATCTGTCATGGCTTTTTATTTAAAAATGTTATCTGCTAGAGTATTTATTACAGAAAATTATACTTATTCAAATTGCAATGCACCCACTAGCCCTCTGGTGTTTAGCCTGCTATCCATGCCCATCCTTGTTAAATGCTGTAACATATCTACTATACGTGTGGCATAAATGTATTTGTCCATCAGAAAGCTTTAAGTTTTAAATATTTCCTTTCAGTCCCATTTACAAAAATAAATTTGTGAGTGTAACATATTCATTTTAAACAAAACACAGATATACAATGAAAGGTAAGTACAGAACCAACATTGACTATAGCTAAGCTAGTAAGATTAGTATTTTTGTTACGTATTTTCTCTTTCACCATTTGGGAACTATTGTAAGGCAGATAGAGTAACGAAAGGAGAGTAGTGTTGCATTCTTCTAGGTGAAAACAAGGGAAAAACACGTCAGGGCTCAAAATGAACTGCCTGCTGGAATGGGAACCTTTCTTAATCTTTATCCCTATATTCCTGTTATAATTGAGTATAAACACTGAGGCCTTTTTAAAATCTGTGGCCATGTAGTATATTCTTGCTAGATCTCTTACTAGATCCTGTTATGCTAACAGGACACAGAGGCATATCACTTGTACCTGACATCTGCTGAAAGCTCTGCCTAAGTCCCCAAACCTGTTGGTTTGTCCACATTTCAGAACAAAGCCTTCTTGAGGTTCTCTGGAAACATACTTGCCAAATAAATGATGAGCAAACACTGGTTTTTGTTTTACTGTGACTCAATTACATCCCAAAGTGAACAAACTACGTGTAATATATTTCTATTTATTTGTGCCTTCTTCAATTTCTTTCATCAATGTTTTATTGTGTTCTGTGTACAGGTCTTTCACTTTTTTAATTAAAGTTATTCCTATTTGTTTGCAGCTATTGTAAATGAGATTGCTTCCTTTATTTTATTTTCAGACAGTTTGTTGTTAGTATTTATAAATGCTACTGATGTTTGTATATTGATTTTGTATTCTGCAACATTAATAAATTTGTCTGTTAGTTTTAGTAGGTTTTTTAGTGACGTTTTTAGGACTTTCTACATATAAAATCATGTCATTTGCAAACATGAACAACTTAAGATTTTATTTCCAAACTTAGATGGATTTTATTTATTTCCCTTGCCTAATTGCTCTGAGTATGGCTTCTAGTACTATGTGGAACAGAAATGGTGAGACTGGGCATACTTGTCTTGCTCCTTATCTTAGAGAAAAAGCTTCCAACTTTTCGATTTTGAGTATGAGGTTAGTTATGGGATTGTGATATATGACCTTTATTGTGTTGAGGTACCTTTATTCTATACCTGCTTTATTGGGAGTTTTTATTATAAAACAATACTGAATTTTGTAAAGAAATTTTTCTGCAACTATTGAGATCACTGTGTGGTTTTTATCCTTTATTCCGTTAGTGTGGTGTATCATATTGATTTCTGTAATTTGAACCATCCTTGTATCCCATGGGCAAATCTCACTTGATAATAGTGTTATGATCTGTGTAATGTGCTATTGAATTCAGTTTGTTAGAATTTTGTTGATAATTTTTGTATCAAAGTTCATCAGGGACATTGACATATATATATATCTATACACACACACACACAGAGAGAGAGAGAGAGAGAGAGAAAGAGAGAGAGAGAGAGAGAAAGAGAGAGAGAGAAATGAGTTTGAAGGTTTTTGAAGGTTTTCTTCTCTCCATTTTTTTAGAAACATTTTAGAAGAATTGGTATTATTTTTTTCTTCTATGTTTGATAGAATTCACCTTTAAAAGCCACCAGATCTTGGGTTTTTCTTTGGTGGGATGTTCTTTTACCTATCCAGTGTCCATACTTCTTGTTAATCTGTTCAGATTTTCTATTTCTTCATTATTTAGTCTTGGTAGGTTGTATGTTTCTAAGAAGTTATCCATTTCCTCTTGGTTATCCACTTTAATGACACATAACCATTTATAGTAATCTCCTAATATTTTTGTATTTCTGTGGTATCAATTGTAATGTTTCTTCTTTTATTTGTAATTTCATTTATTTTAGTCTTCTATCTTTCTTTGTTACTCTACTTTAAGGTTTGTCAATTTTGTTTATTTTTTCAAATAAATAGCTTTTAGTTCATCTGTTTTTGTTTTCCTAGTCTCTATTTCATCTATTTCTGATTTGATCTTTATTATTTTTTCCTTCAGTTAACTTTGAACTTAATTTGTTCTTTTTCTAGTGTGAAGTTAAGTACCTTTATTCTTAGTATTTGTTGTTATAAAATTCCTTCTTAGAACTCCTTTTGTTGCATTCCATAAGTTTGGTATGTTGTGTTTCCATTTTTATTTGTGTGGTATTTTAAATTTTTTTCTTTTTATCCCCTTATGAACGCATTAGTTGCTCAGGAGTATGTTATTTAATTTTCACATATTTGTAAAATTTCCATTTGTATCTTTTTATTGAATTTTTTGTTTCATACCATGATGGTTGCAAACATCCTCATATTATGGTTCTCCAGAAAGATAGAATCAAATTGGCATAGATTAGATAGATAGATTGATAGACACAGATATAGACATATTAGAGGGGGCTTATTATGGGAATTGGCTCATGATATTATGGAGGCTGAAAAGCACCGCAACAGGCCATCTACAAGTTGGAGAACCAGGGAAGTCGATACTGTGACTCAGTCCAAGTCCAAAAACTTCAGAACCAAGGAAGCCAATGGCATAACCCTAAGCCCATGGACAGAGACCTGAGAGCCTTGGAGGCTTCTGGTGGTGCCAGTTCCAGATCCCAATAATCAGTTAATCCGTAGTTCTAACATCTAAGGGAAGAAGAAGAAAGATATATTGGCTGCAGAAGAGAGAGCAAAAAATTAGCCCTTCCTTTGCCTTTTTATTCCATCTGGGTCCCCAGCTGATTGGGTGGTGCCTATCCACACTGAGGGTGTATCTTCCCCACTCATGCTACTGATTCTCATACCAGCCTCTTCCAGGAACACCCTCACAGAGACACCCAGAAATAATGCTTTACCAGCAATTTAAGCCTCCTTTAATTCAGTCAAGTTGAAACATGAAATTAACCATCACAATTCTTGATATAATTTTATTATTCATAAATGTATTTTTTGGGCTAACATGATTTATTCTGAAGAATGTTCTGTGGATTGGAGAAGAATGTGTACTATGATGCTGTTGGATGGAATGTTTTGTGTATGTCTGTTAGGATTATTTGGTCTATAGTGTTGATCAAGTTTGATGTTTCCTTATTGATTTTCTTTAGATTGGATAATTAAATTCACTTATATTTATTTATTTATTATTATTTTTTTAGCAAATGTTTTATTTTGATAGAATTGTAGACTGATATATAGTTATAAAAAACAAGAGAGAACATCTATGTACCCTTTACCCAGTTTCCCCAATAATAAACTTGGAAAATTATAGCACAATATTACAGCCAGGATATTGACATTGATACAGTCAAAATATAGGACAATTCCATCATTACAAATATCTCTTAGGTTGCTCTTCTATAGTTATCAACTTCTATTCCACCCTCATCCCTGGTTGTCCCAACAACCACTAATCTGTTCTGCATTTCTATATTTTTTATTTCAATAATGTTATATAAATAGAGTAATACAATCTGTGATCTTCTAGAAATGGTTTTCTTTTTTATTCAGCACAATTCTCTGG
Organism: Tarsius wallacei; assembly: GCA_963574415.1. Lineage (NCBI taxonomy): Eukaryota > Metazoa > Chordata > Mammalia > Primates > Tarsiidae > Tarsius > Tarsius wallacei. The sequence continues at coordinate 41,610 of CAUYQG010098661.1, forward strand.
AGATCCATTCATATTGTTTCATGTATCAATGGTTTGTTCCTTTTTATTGCTGAAAATTCACTTATATTTAATGTAATTATTGACATCTAAGGATTTACTACTGACATTAAAACTTTTTTCCTGACTGATTTGTCAATTTTTTGTTCAATTCTTCCTGTCTTGTCTTCCTTGTGATTTGATTGATTACTTTTTGTAGTGGTATGCTTTGCTGTCATGATTTGCAACTTTTATATGTTGTATGTACATTGGCAAATTATTGTAACTATAGTTATTTTTAACTTTTAATTGCTATACTATGGTATTAGAGCATTCTGAATTTGACTATATTTTTACTGTTATTGTGAGTTTTTTTATTTTCATATGTTTTATGTCATTGATGTATTTTTGTTTCAACTTTAGCATTTAGAACTCCCTTTAGCATTTCTTGTAAGGAAGGTCTAGTGGTGATGAACTTTCACAGCTTCTGTTGATCGTAGAAAGTTCTATTTCTTCTCCATTGCTGAAGGAGAGTCTTGCTGGGTATAGTACTCTGTTGGCAATTTTTTCTATTTCTTTCAGCACTTTGAATATATCATCTAACTCTCTTAGACTACAAGGTTTCTTCTGAGAAAACAACTCATGAATGTTCCACTGAATGTGATGAGTTGTTTATTTTAGTGCTTTCAAAATGTTCTCTTCGTCTTTTTTATTATAAAGATGTGGAGTACAATTCAGGGTTAGGTATACAAATGTTGATTATACAGCTACCCTTGTTGATGAGGTGTGCCCCTCCCTCCCCTAGTGGTTTCCCTCAACTGCCACTTTACCCCTCCTCCCCTGACAGTTTCCCACTACTTCTATTGCGTGAAAACAGAGAGACCGTGACACCAAGGCTAATTCAGGAAGAAGTGTTTTATTGGTACTGGCGCGACTTAACGAGCCAATGCTCCAAGGCTGAGAAACCCGGAGAAAGAAGAGAAGTGTTTTACATGTTAGTTTAGGTAAGGGAGAGGGTCAGGTTGTATGGCTATACATTTTTTTTTTTTTAATTTGCAAGGTTGAAATCAGCAAAAACAGATTTTCAAAGAACAAATTGTTTACAGGATATACATGACAAGCAGGGGTTATAAACCAATAACTTCACAAAGAGAGGAGGATGTGGGGGTGAGGTAGTGGATTGATTACTATCTTGCACTTACAGGAAAACAGCTTGTGGATGTCTGGTTTTCCTCACATCCCATGTCTAGCAGGTTTGGAACTTGCAGTTTGATTTTTAAAAAAGAATAATTTTAAGTGTTTTTTAGTGCCTCTCTGCCACATTCTCCCTTTTGATGCTCGATCCTTCAAGGGGAAAAGATTATCATCTTCAATTTGGTATATTAACATTATGTGGGCCACAGTTTTTTGTTTAACAATTGTTTGTATAAATTTAGAGATGGAGTTTATAATTTTAGGGGCTATGCAAGGGAGGATAAGACAGGATCCCAACAATAGGATTAGAGATCCAATAATGTATTTAAATCCTCCCAGACCCAAGAACATGTCTTCAAATCAATTGCCAATTTTTATGCCATGCGATTTTTGTACTGGGACATGGGCAAGCTTTCTAATATTGGTGGGTATATTAGTTATAGCTTTGCTATTATCATCTATTTGCAAACAATAGTCAGAGCTATTACATTTACCATATATTCTTCCTTCTTCTGTTAGCAGGTAATCCAAAGCTAAGCGGTTTTGATAAATGGTGGTGCGCATTTGGGTTTGTTGTTGAGCAGCAAGTTCAAAAGCTGTGGCTGTTTGATTAGTTATAATTTCTAAGACAACTTGTAACCTGATAATGCAATTTAGCATATATATAAGTGTGTGGTATCGCCAACTTCCATTTTGTACCATGCGGCTGGGTCATAAGTATTTATAATACTCTGGGGTGGCCATTTGTCATTTTTCCAAACCTGGGTCCTTCCTATATTAAGAGTTTGATCAAGAGATTGAGCAACCCATGTTTTGAGGCTCTCAAAAAGAGGGATGTCCAGTTCATCTCCCTTTGAGTTAGGCAGAAGGAAAAACCTACCTGGATTATTCCTATGGTAAATGTGCCTTTCCATAGCTCTGGGAATTGGGACTATGTAACCCTTGCATATATCCAAAACAGCCCTTTAGGGGCTTTCCAGAGGTCTGGATTTGCAGACGACAGGTTTGCCCAGCTTTGATTTGCAATGGGGATACCTTGAAACGGGTTAGATTGTTCAGAGGATAGTACTGTGCAGTTACTGATAGTTAGAGTGACAATAATGCATTGAGAAGATTTAGTTAAATAAGCAGGTGCCTAATACCAAACAGGCCCTGTTGGCCATCAGGTTCGGTGGGTTGAATTCCAGTATAATATTCTTTTGCAAGGAGTTTCTCCTATCCATTGAGTATAAGCAGAATCCATTCTACTTAAGCAGCCTTCTTCAATTATTTTGAGAGGACCCATTTTGGGGTAGGTTGTCTGTTCCAACAGTTATAGAATTGTTCCACTGAAGGAGCTGGTATACATCCAGACTAGTTCCCTTCCAAGGCCATTCTTCAGTCTTTAGAACTCCCCTACGTATCCAACAATTGGTGACATCAAATGTCCGGGCTATGTTTTCAGCCAAATTTATAAACAGATTTTGGCCTACTTCCCATGGTTGAGGGAAGGTGGTTAACTTTAGCAGTTGGGTAGCTAAGGGAGTTATAAATTGTACAACTTCTTTAAGTAGTTTCTTGGCTTTCAGTGCAGGGGTGAGATTCCAACAAACCCAGTTTGTGCTTCCATGGGTGCTACAAGCTATAATACCAGTTTTAGTGTACTGGTAACTCTGTTTTGATAATCCAGTAAAGTACAGCTGGCCATTATGAGTACAGATATGTTTGTCAATATAATAAACTTCTGGCTGGGATGAATAACAATGGAAGACTTAGCCGGACTTGGTGGCTCAGCCTGTAATCCTGTGCTTTGGGAGGCTGAGGTGAGTGGATTGCCTGAGCCCATGGGTTCGAGACCCGCCTGGGCAACTTGGCGAGACCTCATCTCTACAATAAAAATCAAAAAAATTAGCCGGGCATGGTAGCACTCGCCTGTAGTTCCAGCTACTTGGAAGGCTGAGGTGGAAGGATCTCCGGAGCCCAGCAGGTCGAGGCTGAGGTGGCTGGAAGCGGCCACTGCACTCCAGTCTGGGTGACAGAGTGAGACTTCAACTCAAAAAAAAAAAAAAAAAAACAATGGAAGACTTTTATGTCTGGCCAGATAGTTTTTATATATTTACATGCTGGGTGTGTGAGGGAAGTGATAGACATCCAAATTAGGCAGAAGTACTTAAAAGCACAAGAAAGCGTCCTATTACAAGAAGAAACAGAAGTGCTAGTGAGAACTTTTCTCAACATGTCCAATTTGTGGGGGCTGATTTTGCCAGTCTTATAGCAAATAGAATAACAAATGGTATAGCAGTTGGTAAATACAAAGGCTGACAATGCGTAGGCATGTAATTTTAGAAACAATGGCTTATCAGTATTGATTCTGTTGAGTCTTTAAGCTTCTACTGTGCATAGATCAGCCAGTGTCTGATGTATGACTGAAGCAAGGCTGATGGATCCTCAAGTTTCAGCCGTGCATAGACTAGCTAGCCCTGGAGTGGTTAAAGCAGGGCCTGGGGAATCTAGTTTGGGCTGTCCGTCAGCTTCGATAACTTTCCAGAGGGTCAGCTTAAGGGGAGTTGACAGATTTGTGGTCCACTCCCAGTCCTGGGAGGCAGACTTAACTCTGTTGTAATGGATCCAGGGAACTATTTCAGCTACCTTGACTGCAGTGGGTATACACAAAAGGACAGTAAATGGGCCACCCCAGAGGGGTTTTAGAGGCTGTACATTCCATTCTTTTACTCATACCATATCATCTGGTTTAAAAGAATGGGCATTAGTATTTAAACTAGTTGGTAGCTGTTCTCTGATTTGAAGATGGATGGCATTTAAGGCTGAGCCTAAGGCTTGCATTTGTTGTTTTAAAGTAAGATTTTCTAACTCCTTTAAGTCTCCCTGTATGCCTTTAACAAGAGGGAGTGGCTGCCTATAAAGGATTTCAAAAGATGAGGAACCAATTTGTTTTATAGGGCTAGACCTTGTCCTTAGAAGAACAATTGGCAGAAGCTGGACCAAGCCTAAGTGAGTTTTTTGGCATAGCTTACTTAGTTGTGATTTTAAGGTCCAGTTTATTTGCTCCACCTTTCCTGAATTTTGTGACCTATATAGGCTGGATGGAGCTTCCATTTGATTTGTAGTCCTCTTGCCATTAACTGTACTATCTTGGCTACAAATGCCAGTTCATTGTCTGATACTATGGTGATCAGGAGTCCAAACTGGGGTGAGATTTATTTTAACAGGAGTCAGGCCACTTTAGTGGCTTTCTCTGTCCTTGTGAGGAAGGCTTTAACCCATCCTGAGAAAGTACATATAAAAACAAGGAGATATTTGTAGACTCAGCGGTGTGGGAGTTCTGTAAAATCCAAGATCCTCAAAGAGTGCTCCCCCCATATGCTGCACTCCGGGGGAGATTTTGGATCCCTGCCCAGGGTTATCTTGAGCACAAATTACCTATTGTTCATAGACTACCTGTGTTATACTGGAGAGTTGAGAGACACAGAAGTACTTACTGAGGGTATTTTCAAGAGTGGTCCGTCTGCTGTGTGTCCCTTGGTGAAACTGTCTGACAAATGTCAGAGCCAATGACTGTGGAATAGCTATTCGACCATCTTGAAATTTCCACCATGTGGTTGGTAAGTAGTGTCCTGTTTCAGTTTTAAACCATGTTTTCTCATTTGGCATGTAACAAAGGCTCCAGTTTGTCAGCAGGCTAGGAAGCAGCACCGCGGTTATTATAGTCATTTTGACAGTTTCTTTTGTTGCTGCAAGCTTTGCTTTTTGATCTTTTTTGGATTTCCGTTGGCAGTTATCACATTTCCCTTTTGATGCCCTCTGCAATGTATGACTGCTACCTCTTTTGGTGCCCATATAGCATCTAGTACCTCTAGAATTTCTTTGTCATGTTTTATGTCTTTTCCCCCTGAATTGATTAAACCTCTTTCCTTGTATAAGGCCCCATGCACATGCAAGGTAGTAAAAGCATACTTGGAGTCTATATAGATATTAGTGTGTAGCCCTGTGGTTAGCTGGAGGGCTCAAGTGAGTGCAATGAGTTGTGCTTTTTGAGCTGAAGTTCCTATTGGCAGAGGTTTAAAGTCACTATTGAATAGCCCACGAAGTGCTCTCCCTCCTGTATGAAGTTACTCCCGTTCATGAAGTACTTGACTTCAGGGTCCCTGAGGGGCTGGTCTGTTAAATCTGGATGGCTAGACACTATTTTATTTATTATTTTAATGCAATCATGATCTGGCTGTCCTGGCTCTATAGGTAGTAAGCTTGCAAGATTTAGGGTCTTTACTACCTCTAGGCAAATGCGTGGGTTTTCATAGAGCATTCCCTGATATTTGACCATTCGAGCTTTGGTTAGCCAGTATTGCCCCTTGTATTGCATTAAATTTATCATAGCATGAGGCACCCTGACAGTTAGGTTTTGTCCCATAGTTAGTCTGTCAGTTTCTGTTTTAAGGAGTGCCATGGCTGCCAGGGCTCATAAACAAGGCAGCCAACCCTGAGTCACAGAATCTAGCTGTTTGGATAAATATGCCATGGCCATAGCATTTGAGTTAAGACCCCTATTGCAATGTCATTATGTTCATGCACTTATAGAAAGAAAGGTTTAGTCACATCTGGGAGTCCCAGACAAGGTGCATTGGTGAGGGCCTGTTTAATTTATTCGAAGGCCTCTTGTTGAGCCTTTTTCCATAGCAGAGGCTCCCATTCATCCCCCTTTGTGGCTTCATAGAGAGGTTTTGCCGTGATGGAGAAGTTTGGTATCCAAATTCCATAAAATCCTGCAGCTCCTAGAAACTCCCGGATTTGAAGCCAGATAATTGGGACAGGAATTGAACATACTGCCTGGTGTTTTTTTCAGGGTCAAGCTGGCGTTGGTCTTGGGACAAATGAAAACCTAGATGTATAACTTTTTCCTGACATATTTGGGCTTTCTTTTTTGAGACCTTGTAGCTCACCTCCCAAAGGAGGGTAAGCAGATGCTGTGTCCCTTGTATACAGTATTTCTTGGTTGGTGCTGCCAACAGCAAGTCATCTATATACTAGAGCAAGATACGGCCCCACTTTTTTTGTTGGAAAGGCTTTTAAATCCGATGCTAGTGCCATACTGAAGACGGTTGGAGAATTCTTGAATCTTTGGGGCAGCTGGTTCCAAGTTAACTGTCCCTTGGTGCCATTTGTTGTGTCCTTCCTTTGGAAAGCGAAGATTGACTGGCTTCTTGGGGTCAGGTGGATGCAGAAGAAAGTGTCCTTAAGGTCAAAGCAGGTGAAGAAAGCAGCCTCAGCAGGGATGAGACCCAGCAGCATATACAGGTTTGGGATAATGGGATGTAGAGTGACCACGACCTGGTTTACGGCTCACAAGTATTGAACCATTCAGTAGTCATCCATGCCTGACTTCTGCACCGGCAACAGACTGACAATCCCAGAGGATTCCATAATGCAAAAGCCTCTCCAGGTGCTTGTGGATTCCTATTTGTGCCTTGCGTGGGATGCAGTACTGCCTCTAATGGACCAGCCTGCCCCCCAACTTTAGTTCCACAATCACGGGGGCTATATTTTTTGCCAGTCTTGTAGTATTGTCCTCTACTTACATTCCTGGTACTCAAAATGGCAGATCTGGGGATTGTTGTGAGGCCTCTGTTAGGTTGTAGAACAGCCATTTCTCTTCCCAGGGAACAGTGAGGGTTATGATTTTAGCCTCTGGGTCTCTTAATCTCAGAGTTATGTGATCAGGAGAATCAAAGGTTATTTAAGTGTGAAGCTTTCCCAGGAAGTCCTGTCCCATCAAGGCTGTGGGGCAATCTGGGAGATACAGGTACTCTTGTATTACCTCCTGGCCGCTAGCTGTGCAACATCGCAGCACCATGAAGGAGTGCCTGGCTTGACGTCCAGTGACTCCCATAACATTAGTCTGTTTTGGGGAGAAGGGGCCTACAGGCTGGGTGATCAGAGTGTTCAGCTCCTGTGTCGACCATGAAGTTCATATATTGGTCCCCTACTGTCATAACCATAGTCTCCTGGGGACCTAAAGATAGTAGGGAGCCCAGTCTGGCTTATTCTTGTTGCAGTCCTTCCATAGAGGCCAGACCCAGAAAGCTGCTATGAGTTGGTGGGTCCTGTTGATAAGTGGAACCTTGTGGACCATTTTTTCTGTTGGGTTTCTCATCAGCTATTCGTTGGGAGCATTCACCCTTCCAGTGGTGTTATTCTCTGAAGCTCTTCAGTATTGAATAGTGTCAGGAGGAATTGGTGTCAGTCTGCCCAGGTTGGCCTCTGAGTCTGGATAATGGACTATATTAAGTTGATTATAGCCTGAGGCTTTTCCGTGAAGGACTGCATATGATTTTTCCAATTCAGGAGGTCTGTGGTGATGAAAGGCTGGTACACAAATGTGCGTTGCTCACCTTGGATCTGGCCTCCTTGATCATAATAAATACGTGCCCTAGTCTCCCTCAGTGGCACCTGGAAGGCACCACGACATTCCCCTGATGTGAAGTTAGACATGTATTTTGGCAGCTGCTTTCTGAGTGGGGTATGGGGAGTCAGAATAGGTGGCTCAGTTATAGCCTCTGATCATTTAAGAGACGTACTAGGATTAGGGGTGCATTCCAATTGTGAGCCTCTAACAGTAGCTGGTGTTGTTGAAGCAGGCAGCAACAGTGGGTATACTGGAGAATAAGGTGGTGGGATTTCTGTTTTATCAGCCAGCACTGGCTTATCTGTCAATTCATCAGACCCTAATGGGCATTTGGACTGAGCTGTTTTGAGGGCTACCATAATTTTGCAATTGTCTTCCCAGCAAGCTTTCAGACAAGAGGGCTGTGTAAGGACCGCATCCTGCCAACAGTCGATGGAAAGGAATTGGTCTAGGTGACCTGACTTTCCTACTATAATTCTATATACTCTCCTAATGGTTCTTCTGTCTAAGAATCCCTCTGGTGGCCATCCAAACCCAAAAGAGAGCCAATCTATTTCATAGAACATACAGAACTTTTTCCAAGACAGTTTTACATCATAACAATCTCTATAGAAACATTTGTCAAAATTCTTAAGCATACAATCAAGAGGGGTATTTCTATTTTGGTTACCATCCATTACCTCCCCTTAACAGACGGCAGACACATGAAAAAGTGCTCAGCCTTTTTAATCATCAGAGAAATGCAA